>QLOD02000016.1:17800323-17813217 GCA_003260245.2 Sideroxylon spinosum | reverse complement strand
CCCATCGACCCCAGTAGTGGGTCCTTCCACTACGTATCACACATCTCCACTCAGTTTATCATCGCCTCATATCCCACCAGCCACCCAGGGGAAGACCCCCATCGACACCTGTACCGGCACGATCTAGATCTTCCCTATCTACGTTAATAAGGCCTTCTCCATCCACAGCTACTGCATCAGTCGCCAGGCCTACTGGTATAATTTGGTTTTTATGCGTAACACTTATATGAAATCATTTTATTTTTTTATGCTAATTTGAGTTTAATGTTAATAGATTCTGGTACGACGAGCACATCTTCTAGTAGAAGCAGGGGACCTGCTAGAGGGATTCCTTCATGGAATTCCGGTACCCTTTACGATGTACAGTTTGATGACACATTACATCCAGTTGGACCGATGGCTCGCCAGTTCATTAGTCAGTTAGGGCACATGGTACGGGACCCACACCGATTTCCACTGACTGTGCTCGATTGGACTGCCTTTCCTCAGGATATATTAGATCGACTTTGGGGGAAGGTTAAGGTAGTATATTTATTTCTATCTTGACTTCAAGGTTATTATACGATGTGTATGTTTAAAAGGATTACTTTTCCTACTCAGGATAATTTGAGGTTGTGTCATGATGGCTTCCGGCCAGTTTGTCTATCAAAATGCCGAAAGCTATGGAAGGACCATAAGAACAAGGTGAAAAAGGACCATTGGGAGAAGGACGTGGGTGTCCCGGACCTTCTTCAGCATATCTCGAGGGGCGTTCTCCCTGCACAATGGCCTGAGCTCGTCCGGTACTGGTCGAGCGAGATGGCGAGGGTAAGTAGTGCTTACTATTTTCTTCACTTCATTTAATTTTTGGAAAAAAATACCTATAAAACTAACAAAAATGAAAACAGGAAGAGCCCGAGTGGAATTCCCAAAATCGCTCGATGCAGGGCCTGAGTCACAAGCTTGGGATTCGACACATTACGCAAGTTCGACATGAGGTAAATTTCAATATTAGATCGTATGTGTTATTCAAGTTCTTAGTAGTCTGTATCCTAATATATAATTAATATAATTTATTCTTCAACAGTTACATGATGAGGGTGCTCTCACTGATCAGATGTCTGTGTGGATGGCGAGTCGTAGACTCGAAGACCCGGAGGTTGCAGCTCTTGTAGTAAGTATTAACATTAAGTAATAGTTTTATTTACTTATTACGAAATCTATTCATTTATCTTTGTAATTTGGTTTCAAATATTAAACAGGCCCAGTTTGAGGCTCAATTGGCCCAGTTACCTGAGGAGGAGCGGCAGTTGGCGGCTAGGCGAGATGAGATATTCCACACCATCATCAGTCGAGATGGGCATGGATATACGCTCACATATGGCACGGACATACCACGTTTTATCATAGCACGTGCGGAGTCATTTGGAGCTAGCTCATCCCAGAGCTCACGGTTGCGTATTGACGAGGAAGTGGACGAGTTGATTCAATCTCTTTGCCAGGAGATGGATGCGCGGCTTAACACTCGGGTGGAGGATATCCAGGAAAGGATGGAGGTACAGGTGCAAGCGCAGGTACAAGCCCAGGTGCAGGTTCAGGTACAGCCCAGCTCGCAGAGTTGGAGCAGCGTCTAGCTCAGAGCCGTGTCGCCATAGCTGATGCTTCAAATCCGTCGATTCGTACACAGGTTAATAACTAACTAAGTTGTATTTAAATTTGATATAATTTCTTTAGAACTATATATTTATGTCTATTTATAAGCATATACTGTTTCATTGTAGGCCCCAGATACTGGTAGCGGCCACCAGGCGAGACACGAGTCGATTGGTGAGGACATGCAGGATTCGACAGGTTAAATGATCCAGATCAGGTACAAATTTACGAAGATGTTTAATTTTTGATTTCTTAAATAATTTTTAAACTCGATGAGCACAATCTTCAAGCTATTAGTGACCTACAGGAACAAACAGTGCCTAATCGAGCAAATGGGCTCCGATGCTCGTCAAACTAGAGGGGCATGATCTCCGATCCATTAGTGACATGTAGGAGTGAACATTGTTTGATTCTGACACTCGTAGTACATGAAATCCAAGGAAATACGTTTTACTTAAAAGTTTGAAATTAGAATTGAAAACTTAGCGTCTAAAATCCAAATCGAGTAGATGGGCTCCGATGCCCATCAAACTCGAGGAGCACCATCTCCGGGCTATTAGTGACCTGCAGGAACAAACGGTGGCTGAATCTGACACTCAGAGTGCCCGGAATCCTAAAAAGTAGATTTCATTTCAAACTTTGAACTTAAAACTCAAATTTTAGCTTGTAGCGGCCCAAATTGAGCAAATGGGCTCCAATGCCAATAAAACTTGAGGAGCACAATCTTCAAGCTATTAGTGACCTACATGAATGAACGGTACCTAATTCTGACACTCGTAGTGCCCGAAATCCCAGAAAATACGTTTTCTTTGAAACTTTAAACTTAGAATTGAAAACTTTGCGTCTAACAGCCGAAATCAAGCAGATGGGCTCCCATGCCCGTCAAACTAGAGAGGCACGATCTCTGGCCCATTAGTGACATGTGGAAATGAACGTTGTTTGATTCGGACACCCGGAGTGCTCGAAATCCGAGAAAGTACGTTTCACTTGAAACTTTAAACTTAGAACTCAAAATTGAGCTTCTAACGGCCCAAATCGAGCAAATGGACTCCGACGCCCATCAAACTTAAAGAGCACAATCTTCGGGTTATTAGTGACTTGCAGGAACAAACAGTGCGTGAATCCGACACCCGGGATGCCACAGAATCGTACAAAATAATTTTAATTTCAAAACTTTGAACTACGTCGTTCAAAATTTTAATTTTACGTAATTTTATTTATTTATATTTATATTTACAATTTTATTGGCTAATAATATTTATTTTTATTTCAGGTTGATTGACCAGTGCTGCAGCGAACATCTCTTGTTCTGCTTTTTCTTTTTTTTTCTCGAAAATTGTATAAGAATTTTTTTTTGTGTCATTTAAAAGTATTGAACTTTTGTTAAGATAAATTAAAATTTTGTTACTAGCTTGTGTTTTTTTTTTTTTTTCCTTATGTGTATGATTTAATAACATTTTAGTATCTAGTTTTATAAAATATTGCGAATCAAGTACAGGTACAGTAATTTAAAAGAAAAAACAAAAAAAAAATTTAAAAACAATAACAGTATTAGCGACCGCTTAGGTAAAAAAAAGACAACCTTTAGCGTCTGGAGAGACCGTCGCTGAGGGTCTCGTAGGCAGTCGCTAAAAGTTTTAAAAGTACAAGATTCTAGCAGTCGCTAAAGGGATCGCAATTGATGAACGGCTGCCACCTAGCGGTCGCTAATAATCTTCAGCGACGAGGTTGTGGCGGCCAGCTATTGGCGGTCGTCATGCGGTTGCTAAAGGGTATTAGCGACCGCTTGGGTGCCCTTAGCGACGGCCATAGACGGTCGCTAATGCTCTTTCTCCTACTAGTGATGCCAAATACAAAGGTTTTTGCGTTCACACCAGTCATCCAATGGTCCATAAAATACTAATGTTAAATACAAATTATATATAAGTGGGTAAGTGAAAAAATTCAAATCGTGATAATTTTAAACTGGGGCTTCTTTCCTAGTGTCCTTGAGGCACTAGTTAAAAGCCAATAAATACTATCAATTAATACATGTTACGTAATAATATTTTATACTTTAATAGTGTTAGGGTGTGTTTAGTGCGCCAAGAAATATCGAAAAATTTTGAAAATCTCTAAAAGTAATTTATTTTTTATCTCACTCATTATGAATCCTACATTTTATCTTATTTTATTTTATTTTTTTACTATACCAAACACTCTCTAAATATAATGGCTTCTATCTCACATCGGTTTTCTCACAAAGACAGAGAGGTTTTGTGAGGTCATAAATAAAGGGTTATTTTCTTTGGAAAAGATACAACAGTCAAAGATTTGGTAGGGAACTTATATTCTGGTTAAATTTCTCCTTTGAGGTGTGAGTTAAAGTTTGCTTAGGAAATTTCTTTGTGATGTATTGAGATATAAAGTAAGAGCAAAGATTGTATAATTGTAATATTTTTCATATAGTAGATTTTCTTCTTAAATTGTCAAACCTCGTATATTTTATCTTCTTTTATTGATATATATTTTTCTTGTATTTGTATTTATCGTTATTCATTATAGATGTTACCAGAAAATGATCTAGAGTTTTTGCAACAACAGATAATTTGTGCACAAAAAAAGTCCAAAATAATATTATATAATATGTTTTCATGGGGGTTCTTAATTAATGCCCTTGGATATCCGTTAATAAATATCTTTCAACTCATCATATTTGAATCAGTTTCTTTTAATAATTTTGCCGCCACGTTTGGATCGTATCTAATATCGCCATTCATTTGCCCCCTCTTTGGAAATTCTTGGCACCGACCCATTGCCTGAGGCATAAAACCGAAGGACTGGGTTGAGGGGGACTTTTGTGTCAGGTTCACAGCAACAGGTCACGCATGCCAAATCCAATGTGGCTTTTGTGTTCTCATCAATCATACAAACTGTCCATAAACTAACAACGTTAAATATCAAACTTTTAAAAAATAAATTTATAGGTGGATACGTGAATATTTTAAATCTTAAGCTTTTTTCAGACATCACTCATCACAAATAATTCGTAAGACATATACAAGAATATAAGTCAACTTTTTTTTTTTTCTTTTCTTTGTCACGGTTGTTATTCAAATTCTATCAGGAGTTGCAGCAGAAGCTTACACCATTTCCCCAATATCCGACCAAAAAGGCTCATAATATAGCCTTCCAACAATACAAAAAAATTGTAATAATAAGTGAACAATATAATGGTGAACAGCAATAGTACACTCTGGGTAAATACAAGGTCCAGGACCCTTGATCCAACCTAAATGCTACAAAACTGGCAGGGTCTCATCCTTCGCTCTCTGTAAGGTTTTCCTGGGATTTCCTTAATGATCAATCTTCTAATGTGGTTTTGGTTTGTACCCATCAACCGCGAAGTTTCGTGTAGCAGCAGGAATTGCTAACCGCATCCCATCCAGTTCAGGTTTTGCAATCACTTGACAACCCAGTCGAGACCTGTGGGAAATCATCGCATTGAATTTTAAACAAGCTTGGATGGTAAGATAATTTGATCACGAGTTTGGGGCTTACGTCTCTGTAAGACCAAAGGCAAGATCCAACATGTCATTCTCCTCATCCGCTGGATCTTCTAACTTATTGTAGTACTCCATGTCCTAAAGGAGAACATCAATTAACTTCACACCATAAGTTCATAACCAATCAATGCATTGCAAATATGCTTAGATAGTGTCACCCCAAAAAGAAAAAAAAAATCCGAGTACATAAGGCTCCTGCATTGCAAGACCCGGGAAAGGTCAATTGTAGGCAGATTTAGCGAACAAATAGACTGATTTCAAAGTCTAAACCCCTAATACCCAGATTGTAATGGAAATAAACTTGCCGTTGCTCTAAGTTTTCAGCCAAAGTAGACAATTATATTTTAGAAAAACAAAAAATAATAATCACATATTCTTGCAAGTTAGCTTTTGTCAAATGTCGGTTCACCGGACAACATCCAAAACAAAGGTGGGCAAGAACATACCATGACAATCACATGACAAGTGGAACAGGCAAGTGATCCTTCACATGCACCTGTAATTAAACTGAAATTAGTTACTTTCAGTAAACTGCAAAGAATACGGAAGCATTAAGGAATCCCATGCAAATGTTAATCACAATTGAGAAGTCGAGGAGATTTAAATGTTAACCCCTTAAAAAACAATTTGATGAAGTTCAAAAGGCAATAACTAGAGGGTCAACTTTGAAAATCGGTACAAAATTGAAATGCAGAATTACATGGCTTCAGTACTTACCTTCGAGCTCTATGTCATTTTCATGGGCAGCTTCCAACATGGACATCCCAATTGGAACCTTAATATCTTTCTCCTCTCCGTCTTTGTCTACAAAAGTCACTGATATTCTGCATAACAAAACATGAGGAAATAAAGAAATCCAAACAGACAAATGTAACCGAGGATTTCAGCAAGTTAACCTCAGTACTAATCATGAAGCATTCATCAGGTTGGTGGACCACTTATATTACAGAAAATTAATGTGAATGAACATGTATGGATGCTTCACTTGGTGGTCCGCATTACGAAGCAAATGAGCTTTTCTGCTTGAATAGCAGTTTCACTGCAATTCTGAGCCTGCTTGAGGTTAACAAAGCAATGGAGTTTGTTGGTGTAGCAAACTCCAATTACAACTATGTTGTAATTAATGGACCCTAGTCTCCTAGACACCTAAGCATTCATCTGCCACAAGAGGCAAAACGTTTAAGAGTCAACTAAGCTAGTAAAACTGCAATTATTTTAGCCTCTCCAAAAAATCCTTGATAGTGCATTGGCCGTTCTTTTCTTCAACTCACCCTGTATGGATTCCTACTTTTAACTTTGGTTACTAGTACCCAAGATTCTTGTTTTAAGTAGGACCGTTTTCCCAATAAATGAGCAAGAACTTACTTTTCCGTCTCTTCAACATCTCCCTCTTGAGCTTTATCAGCAGCAGTGCTTGAAAAAAATTGATGCCTCTGCTTACAAAATGAGATACAATGCTTGAGTTAATATGTAGCAGCTCAAAACCAAGTTTTTGGCTAATGATAATAATAATAGTAAAATGCCAAACCGATTCAATAGTTCTATTGAAGAACTAAATTAGAATCACATCAAGCCTAATGAAACACAAAGAATGATGTAAGATTCATATGAGAACAAACACTGAATAAGCCAGAAACCTAACAGATGAATTCGTGAAAAACTACTCTCTATTACCGATCGGAAAAAAAAAAAAAAAAACACCACTCTTGTATCAATTTTGTAAGTCGATGGTGTAGCCTACAAGCCCATTCAGTAGCTCATCGTTCTGTTGTTCATTTGAAGCACCAAAGTGAATTACTAGTCTACTCAATGTTTGCCCTTCTCACAACCTTATCCAGTGCATTGTAAGCTTCCAGCCTAGTTATCAATTCACTTTTCTTGATTATTTGAAGCCCCAAAATCAATTAGGACACAAAGTATTTATGGCGATTGTGAATGGTTAGCGCTAGGCTCAAGGTTTTGACCGTCTAAGAATAACGTTGGGTGTCGTTAATAGCAAGAATAACAAAAGCCGGCAGGGTGAGAGTTAAGACAATCTGGAGAGCGAGAGAGAAAGAGTAAGAGAGTAGCCTATATTAGTGTTGTGTCTTAGAAGGCTTAACAAAGGAAGGTGAATATAGGAGAGTAGGTCAAACTTATGGAAGCTAGTGAAGTGACTATCTGGTTTAGTGAATGGCATTTTCTTTTGCGTGAGCAGGTGTTGTATAGATTATGACCATTCGATGAGTTACAGATATCATAGGATATTTATCTTGTAACTATGGATGTAAATGCGACCAAGCCTTGGGGTCGACCAGACCCAAGCCTAGCCCGCCCTTGATGCCCATTTCCCTCTTCAGGTTGGTTCGGCTTGGCTAGGGTCACCACTCCTCGCCCCTAACTTGCCCCAGTTGACCCAGCCTATTTTATTTATATTTTTTTTATGAATTAAATAAAAATAGAACTCAAATAAATATATTAAAACATTTATTGACAAAAAATAAAATTTATTAAACAAATACATAATTACCATTAAATTCGAATTACAAAGAAAAAAGAAATAAAAAAAAAAGTAAATATCTTAAGAATATCGAAAACACATATAATTTGATACTTTTTATTTCTCTGTGTTTTGGGTAAAAAATGTACAAACGATTTTCAGTCATTTTATATTTTTTGTGTAAATTTGATTTTTATTTATAAAATAGGTTTTGAAAATACGGTTGACCAAATATGTTTTAAACTATTTGTGTTGTTCTCAAAAATCAAAAATCAAAAATCAAAAAATAAAAAATAAAAAATGATCTCAAAACAAGTAACCAAAATAGACCCTTGGGTTTTGAAAACAAAAACCAAAACAGATAAATCATAACCAGGGGCATATTGATGGAAACTACAAAATAAATACAATCACATCTTGAAACGTCATAATAAAATATTTTGAATCAAGAGAGGAGTTAACAGTTTTGTAGTGGCTAAATGCCTTGGGAAGGGAAAAAAAAAAAAAGAAAAAAAAAATAGAGAAGCAAAAATTGAAAGGCATTAAGGCTTTGGTAAAGCTGGGCACAATGGAGGGGGTGTGAGGCCAGGTGGGTCTCGGGTCGGGCCAGGGTAACCCAAGCCTTGATCCAAGTAGGCAAGGTAAGGCGGGCTGCGTTGTACCATACAGATACATGGGGCAGGGCGGGGTGGGCCAAATTCAGGGTCGAGTCGGGCAAGGTCACGAGTCGACCCAAACCCATTTACATGACTACTTGTAACATCTCTCCTTAAATTGCTCAAGGGAGCCTCAAAGAAAGGACCATGAGATCCTTGAGGATGCTCATGCGTAGAAAATTCTCTAGAAGGGGGATGGGTCCTAGGGGCTTCGATCCTGAGGCAAGTATCATGGATGGTAAATGCATAGATATCAGAATCTCTGAAGGAGATGTGCAGCAGAGAGGGATATTGAGTCAGATGGTGCAGTGATACTAGGCATCCCTCAATCGAGTACTAGGTATGGGAGCTAAAGTGCCTCATGCTGAAGAATTAATGACCCGCACTAGTCACATGTAAAAACCACTTATTTTCATTGGTACTTGCTAGTCACCAAGCTGATTTCATACAACAATTTGCTGACTTCGCCAATTTACAATAAACTAGACTGATCAACAAGTTAAAGCACATATGTACTGTTACTATATAACTGGTCATACAAAGTCATGCGTAACCTATAGCTTTTCCATACTACGTTGACCAATGCATTCTAGAAAAAGCAATTGATCTTAAATTTGAAAATAACTATTACTAACCAAATGCTGCAAAGGGCGATTGCTAAAAAAATGTGTATATGGTATTCTTTGACTTTGAGTAGATGTTTCACCTGCCAAAAGACAAAGGGCCAAATAAATAAATTAACATTGAAATCCTACCAACCTGTATTACCAATTAATCTTTCTAGATTTGAACAACACAATAATAACGTAGCTACAAAGAAAGGCAGTAGAATACTAGCGAGCTGAGTACCAAACAACCTGAAGCATAATGTATCGAAGGCAGTTAGAAAGCATAAGTTGGACCAAATTCAGTGCAGTTGCATATGAGAAAAGTTACGTAGTAATTTCATGATGCTATATGATAAGAACTTAAAAAAATCATATACTCTCCAAGTCCAACTATTAGCCAAACAAAAAGTCAAATATGTGAGAAGAATCAATGATTGTAAAATGTGTGGTGTCTAACCACTAGCAGACTGAGAGGGGGGGCTAGCTGGCCAGGAAAAAATAAATGGTTTATGCAACGTGCAGACAATGTATTTACACTTTTCCCTTTTTCTTATTTTATTATTTGTCAATCATGAAGCTTGTATTTTGAACCAAGCAACCTGGAGTTGCAGCCTGATGTAAAACATAAATCTGAAAGAGAAATCAATGGGAAAAGTCTTCTACGATGCTTTCCTCATGCACAATGAAGACTAGGAAGAATTATAAATGTTGATGCAGGAACAAGCAAGAAAGAAGCGAGAACAAGAAAAAATCAAGCAAGAGAAAAAGCAGAGAAAATGGAGAAACAAGAAAGCAAGCCATCGATATTCTCAAATCAAAAACTTCAACAGATTCACAATCTGTCGCTTTTGACCACTTGGCCACTCTCCCTTTCCTGGGCCGAGGCCCTCCTTTCTAAGGAGGAGGGTGGTGCCCTGAATCAATCAAAAAGCTTTCCTTTTTAACTGAAAGGAACTAAGACTATTAGCTTAGCTAGTGTTTCGAGAGAATCTAGTCATTTAGTCAGTTCATAACAATCTCTGTAAAGCAAGGGGCAAAGCTTCTACGACAGCTTTCTCCCTCATGTAGTTATCAGCCTTCCCCAGCCCCCCTCCCTTTGTCGCTTCTAGTGAAGCTGCGAGTTCATGAGTAGGTGAATGAACGAGCCATGCTCCTAAAAGGAGTGACCATCTTTGTTTTCTTCTCTTCCCCTATCCCTTCAAAGCCCCTTGCATAGGTTGGGTGCTACCGCTTTACTAATATAATGGAAAGTAAAGCTCTTCTGTTGAGCGAAGCTGCGAGCCTCCCTTCTCGAGCCTACTTAAATAGCGTACGCTCACCAAGCCTAATCTACTAAAATAGGGCAACAGCAAGCAAGCTTTCCCCCTTCGTTGTTGTGGGTCGTGCCTCACCGTAGGCACTGAATGAATGAAATGAGTGGAGATCTTCCTTTCCCCCTTAGACCGTTAGACACGCTAGGACAGAAAAAGTAGCCACGTTAGGCCTCTTAGCCAAGGTCTTACAGGTATGCCTCATATGCTTGGTATGAAACTTATGCCCTTCTTTAGTTATTACGCTCGTTAGCATGTTATTAAAAGAAAGGTATTACTGTTTAATTCCTATCTATCTCTATCTAGCCAAGGAAAGATCTCTAGTTAGCCCTCACCACTAGGTTTTCCCTCACAGTCTGGCCAATATCTTTAACATTTACCAAAGATATTAGCTCTGGCCTGCGCTTTATATGCGGGAACTTCGAAAATCCACTGAAGACACCTAGTCCTTGAGACAACCAGGGGGTCGCTTACACAACAGCGCCACAGCACAGCAAAAAGCAGTTAGATATGGTTGGTTCCTTCAGGTCTGCCTAGTGACCTACTGGACAAGACTAGGCTAGCTACATCCACCTCGGAACTGTTGCAGACGAGTCTAACAATTCTTCATCATTCTAGCAAATAAATAATAAAACCATTGGGCAAAGTAACGGTTAATGAGCTAAGCCCATGAATACTAACCCATAAGCTAAAATAATATAACTCAATAAAAACATAATAAAACTAAGCCCCAGAGAATAAATTGACTCTAACGATGTCCCCATCAACTCTCCCGGACTGAAAATAAACTTGACTATGAAAGTCACGAGCTCCTGCAATCAATCCTCAACCCACAAATAAATGGGCGTGCAATCTCCTTCCTAGGCTCAAGTGCGCACATGAGAGCAACAACCAACGCTCTCTGGGTCATAGGAGCTCGATTCTGGTAACAGAAGATCCTGCTGATTCTAACAGACTCCAATGAAATTGGATCAAGCTGCTAAAGAGTAACACCTAAAATCCATGGGCAATCAAAATTTGGGTGCTTGACTTAGCAAATAAGAAACCGTTGGACCACTCCATCCTTAGTGAATACAACATGTCCACCTAAAATAGCATGAATTTTGTCTATATATGTGAATGGAGAATGTAATGGTGTAGGAGACAGAGGAGGGTAGAGATTAGAATCATCACAGGGGAAGACAAAAAGGATTACTTGGGAAGTGATATGGCCTATATAAGCTACTAATTACTCACAGTAAATGTAGAGCTAAAACTAAAATCAGATATGATATCAATAACACTACATTTGGTTTAACCCAATTTAAAATTTTAAAAATGGATGTTGTTCCAATCCAATGACTTAAACCCTAAAATTAAATCCAACATGTCTCTTATGTGTATTAGCTTTGAGGTTTGTATAATGCAATTACTCACCTCAAGTTGTTTACTGATCTAAATATATACAAGTCATGCAAATGTTGTGCAAATATCTCAACAAACACAACCATACTAGCATGCGAGGACATAAGAAAAAAGTCTAAAGGTTTTCTAGAGAAAAAAGTCTAAAGGTTTTCCAGCCTTGTTGCCATACAGAACCTCAGATTGACTTGTACCTATAGACCTATTCATGGAAATATTGCAGGCAAGTTGGGCTATGAAAATGATCAAATCCCAATACCTAAGACTCTGTTGGGCTATGAAGTTCACCAAGCATGTTAATACTATAGCTTACAAAGACTTTCCTACAATCTCATGCTTAAATTTTTGGGGCTAATGTCATACAACTTCTTCCTTTCCACAACTTTCCTTTCTTTATAAGGGTCAAGATGGTCTGGATGAACAAAATCTAAACTAAAGGAGATCGTGCTAATGCAACCTACGAAAGTGTCACTAAAATCATCACCTAAATCACCAAGCTCTTCAAATCTAGGCTCACGTATACTTGCTTTTCTTGGTGGTCCTCATCCACTCCCATGTTTTTCAATGACCAGAATTGGTTGATACATAATCAAACTCCTCCCAATTGAAACGAAGCAAGGGTGGCCTGAGGGCTTTGGTCATGGTTCCTTTCTTTCTATAATCATGCACGGGTGACGCACTAGGGGAAAGAGCATTCATCATCAACTTATGGTTCAAGGTTGTCATTTGGTTTGAACAATGGAAATAATCTCTTCTCCATCCCTTGGGGTTACTAGTGACCCACTCGTAATCCTGAATGGAAGTGAAATCATGGTTAAGAGTAGTGAAATTCTAAGGACAAGTTCTCTTCTAAAGTCATCATGTAAGATTTACCCAAACCTACTCAAAGCAATTACCTCATCTAACCCTCCACAGCCTCACAATGAGGAATTTTGTGTATCCTGTTACTTCTTTTTTTTTTTTTTTTTAAAAGAGACCAGCGTTGTTATATGGATTAAAGTGTTGGGCAATAAAATATAATTATATTCAAAAGATGGTAGTTGCAAAGATGAGAATGCTAAGATAAATATGCGGGATTACAAGGAGAGATGGAATTAGAAACGAGAAGATTAGAAGTAAAGTAGGAATAACACCGATTGAAGATAAAATGATAGAAAGTCATTTAACATGGTTCGGGCATGTTAAAAGGCGTCCAATGGAGGCACCGGTTAAAAAATATGAAAGTGTAGAGATTGTCAGAAGAGGGAGAGGGAGAGGGAGAGG
>QLOD02000016.1:17762110-17784185 GCA_003260245.2 Sideroxylon spinosum | reverse complement strand
TGTGGATTTCCTCGCCACATATATTGTCTTCCGCTTTCAATTATTTACATTCTTGATTGCTTGGGATATCTAGCATAATACACGTGTGTTTTTTCAATATCCTTCTCACAAATTAAGATCTAACGGTTGAGATTGAGTTTTAGTTTTCAATGAATAACTGAGATTTTTTACATTTACAATATTCCTTTATCCCACATTGCTAAAGTACAATAATTTTCCTTTTTCTTTTACCTATAAAAATACTAGAATTATGGCATATGATTTTAGGAAATAATAAAAAAACTTATGGGTTCGGAAAAAAAGTATCCCTTTTTTGGATTTTGAAAAGAAATTCACTTGTTCATGGATTTCAAAAGGGATCCACTTATTTAAAAATTTAATATAATTATTAAATTTATATATTTTAATTACATTAGTAATTAAATTAAAAATACAAATAAAAAATGGGATTGAATTAAAAAACACAAATAAAAAAAGCTTAGATAATAATTACGTTATTTTTTTCATAACAACTCCTCTTAATATTTTTATAATTTAAAAGTATAATATAATTAGGTTTGGGAATAATTATTTTTCTAAATTCTAATTTTAAATTTAAATTAGTTACATTTACTATATTTGTTTTATTTTATAACGCACATATGATTGATATTTATTTAAGTTATTTTTATAAATCAATTAAAAATTTATTTTCAAATCCTATGTGGTACTCTCTATATTCACCATTCTATGCTTTTTATTTTTGTAAATATTTGAATAAAATTAGTCTTAGAGAAATGATTTTTTTTTCTAACTTCTTATTTTAATTTTAAATTGGTAGGTTGACTATTTTTTTTATAAAGTATTATTATATTTTTTATTTTTACAAATATTTGAGTTAATTACAATTTTGTTATTTTTAATTTCCGTCAAACTCCCACGTAATTTTTGAAATACTTTTCAAATTGTATTTTAGTTCTTTTAAAGAGAAAAATACAATGAAAAGGAAATTTATTTTGGGTTTTTTTGAAAAGGAAAATGGGCTAACATTTTTTTATTTTCAAATGCTTTAATTTTAATTAAGGAGTGCCGTATGAACAAGTTATTCGTTAGTACGTATATACACCACCACATAATTTCCTCAATTTTTAACCAAATCAAACATCTAATATATCAAAATTATGCTAATGATAAATATAAATGTACAAGTCCACCCCTGCCTATCTCAAATTTGAAGAAAAAAAAAAGAGAGAAAGAAAATGAAAAAAAGTTTACCAAAGTTTTTCAACTTTCAATAGCCCGTATCTCTCACCTTGAGCTAGTCCAACATAAATGAGCACTGCAATGATGATAACCATGTCAAAATTATCGAGATCAATCTAGTTTTTCGTCTCTAATCTTCACTTTCTCTCTCCTCTATCTTTTTTGGTAGCTAGAAAAGAGAATGAGAAAATAAGAAAAGAAAGAAAGAAAAACAGAGAAAGGAGTAGGGTCTAAGGCACAATTCTCCAACCCAAACATAGCGTTGGAATAAACTTAGTTAAAGAAAATAAAATAAAACTTGATAATTTAGATCAAATCACATGTCCCAATATGTAAACGGTCTAAAATTTAAATAAATATCAAAAGTTACAATGAGCATCACACATGCACTAATATCTTGACCCACAACAAAGGTTGTGGGTGTAGCAGATTCTGTTGAAATTTTTTATACAGTTATTTTATCGTGTTTATATGATTTTGTTAATCAACTTTTATTGTTTTATCTATAATTACTGTTTCTCCAATGCAATTTAAATATAGAAGATCAATTCACTGTCAGAATAATTAATTTTATTAAAATAATTTTAATCTTTTTTAAAATTACTGTCATAAATTTTATTATATTGCCATAATTATTTTTTTATAATTCTATTATAAAAAAATATTCTTACTCTTTCTTTTTTTTACTAAAATAGTAAATGATTTTCTTTCCCACTACTTCCGCATACGTACCCGCATGATTATTACCGATCAAAGAAAAGGGAAGGGGGCGAGGGGTGGTTTGCATGAAAAAAAAAATCTAAAAAATACTATTGTTGATACGGCCATTCTATGTCCAGACTCTAGACCGTGCCATATAACCGAAGTTTTGGCATCGCCTTTGCAGGCACAAGTGAGAAGAGAGACAACACTAGTTCATGGAACGGGCCGCCCAAATCATTGGAGTAAAGGGCAGGCTTCTCTTGTTAGGATCGCCCTTCATTTCAAACTATCTCCACATAAAAGCTTTATAAATGAAACAACATTCATCATCACCCTTCAAACTAACTTAGCAAATTGAGAAGGCAATTTTTCCATCATCTCCTTCTCCACTTAATTAATTACCACCTCTCATGGCTTCCATGGTTTCCACTTCACCAACTCCTTTTGCCACCCTTGTCTCGACGCCTAGGGTCAAATGCACCATCAGACAAGCAAGCTTTTCTTCCGTGGTAAGTGAACATATCAGTTTCATTTTTGCATTTGTTTTTCTAGACTGAGAGAGCTAGAAGAAAATGACCCACACTCAAATTTTGCTTGATTAATCATATCGTTGATGCAGGGTGGAGCTGGCCTCAGACTCGTGCCTAAGATTCAATTCACAAAAGCAACAGAGAGAGCTTTCCTACTCCGTCGCTGCTTCAAAAATACAATTTCATGCTCCGTTGTAAGAGTTTTCATATCAACTCCTCTTAAAATTTTTTTTTCTAAAATTGAATGAAATATAATTTTAGATATCATCTATTCAACATTAATGGGGAGGCAACAAGGAATAGTGGGAGGCTATGACTCTCTCGTGATTAACACTACATAAGTTTTAGCTAAAAAATTATAGAGAAGAAAAGGGGTTTAAAGATTTATTTGGGGAGGAAATAAAAGGGGTAGCTTTAATTTTTGAACTTTTTGTTGATTTAGTATTTTTATCTTTTATGATTTAAAGGAAATTTAAAATATTTGGAAGTAAATTTGGTCATTTCAGAGAAAATAAAATAAAAAAACTGAATAGACAAGAATTAAAAAGTTGACTAGGCTTCTTAAACAGAACCTAGCAATCTAATGTCACTGAAATTAATTTTATTAAAAATGTTATTCTATTAGAATCATCTTATGGAAAAAGAGTAACGAGCCAGTATTAGTAACACAGTGAAATGGCATCTTATTGGGTTTTGTGTAGCGTTTACCCTCTATCTTATTTGAAACCCTAGCAAAGCCCATAAGCTTTGTGAAAAATTTTGTGCAGGCCCAGCCAGAAACTCTGCAAATTGTGGTGAGCACGATTGCAAAGCAGCTCTCAATTGATGAAAGCGCTGTCACCCCCCAAACCAAATTTGCTGACTTGGGTGCTGACTCTCTTGACACTGTATGTCCTCTCTCTCTCTCTCTCTCTCTATATATATATATATATATATTTATTTATTTATTTTTATTACAATCAAAATTGAACAAAATTTTATATTAATTAATAAACAAATTAAACATGTAGGTTGAGATTATGATGGCTCTGGAAGAGAAGTTTGAAGTGTCAATTGGGGAAGGGGGTGCTGAGAACATCTCAACAGTCCAAGATGCTGCTGATTTGATTGAGAAAGTCCAGGCAGCTGCTGCTTAAGCTGAACTTTACTTGCTTTAATAACATATCTGGAGTGCCATCACCCCTACAACTTGGGGATGCTTTTATATTTTATTTTTTTTCTTTTATTTTTTCTTAAGTTTAATTTTTGTTTCAACCCCAACCGAGAGATTTTTATGAAATTGGAAAGTCAATGCCATGCTTCTGAATTTTCATTTGAAACGCTGGATGTCAAATAACTGAAGCTTTTCTCTGGATTTCAATGTTGCTTTTCTCTGGATTTCAATGTTGCCCAAATGAAAATTGACAGAGATGTATCTTGACATATTCCCCCCCTCGCCCTTTTTTTTTTTTTCCCTTCCAATTTACATCACTCACTCTGGCCATTGCTTCCGTAAGTTTGTTGATTGTTAGGTGTCGTAAAAATTTCAACTCTTTACACAATACTAACAAATTAATGAATCTATAATTTTTATTAATTTATATTAACATTTTATATTCTAAACACACCCTAACACCTTTCGCACCATATGTAAGGAGGCGCTAGAGGCTCTAGGGGTGGTCATGACTCAAGTTTTGAAAAATGATATTTGTATATATGAATTTTTGACTAAACAAATTTATACTATACCTCAGCCCTCTTTAAAATTTTAAAAATTAATTGATTTTCATCAAGAAAATATCATCAATGGTATATATAAAATTTTGAGATAAAAAAATTTAAGTTATGGAGTCTATGGACCAATATTCCTGCTTCCTCTTATATTATAATAAATAAAATTGTATTAAATAATTATAAATTAATATAAAAATAATTAGATTTTGATTTTTTTTTTTGAAAAGCTAGAATTTAAATAAAATTGTGTTGGATATTTATTTATTTTATTTTTATTTTGTCTCAATTATCAAACTAAAATGATGATAACATTTTAATTGAAATTATAATTTTGAATTTATATAACATACTAAAATTTAACTATTATTAGAATAACAAATCTAAGAAACCTATATGAGTTTAAAGTTTCATAAGCAGTTATCTATTAAAATATGATTTGATTTCATTATCTTTTACAATAACAATTTATTAAAATATATACAAAGGGTAAAAAGTAGGAAGTTATATAATTAATAAAAGTATAAGTTAAATAAAATTGTAATATTATGTGATATTTATGAAAGTTTAAATTTGAATAAAATTTTGATAATTGGCATTACATAAAATCTTAGTTATTACGAATTTATATTTAATTTTTTTTATTTGATAATACTCTTATTATATAAATATTTTAAATAATAACAAAATAACTATTGATATATCATACAAATAATGAAAAATGCTAAAAAAAGATCTTATGATAAACATTATATTAATTATAATTATAATAAAGGATAAAATTTAGAATAAATAATTATATATATAATAGTTTTATAATTTTGTTTGAAATTTAATAGTTTTTTTTATAAATTTTATTTTATCTCATATGTTAAAAAAGGATTGGAAAAAAACTGATATTTGAGTTAGGTATGAGTTAAAGTTTTATAACGAATTATCTAATAAGATGCAATTTGATTTATTATCTTTTAAATAATAATTTATTAAAATATAGAAAAAAATAGAAATTTATATGATAAATAAAAGTGTAGATTACATAAACATATTTAGTTATATCTACAAGTATTCTTATTTGTAATTATATACAATTCTAATTCTTGTTAAATTACAAAATTATAAATTAAAATAATTATATTATATAAATAAAAATTTTAAGATAATTATAATTACTGCCACATGTCACAATCATAATGCGAGTTAGATATTACGTAGTACTGTGGTTTTCCTAGACTCTACTTTATATATAGTTAATATGATATTATATTAATTTTTTATTTTTTAAAACATAATATATAAAATACCTACGCCAATTTAAAATTTATCACTTTTTAAATATGTTTGATAATTATTTTGTATTGTCAAATAAAAAAAAAATTTGGGTACTTTCCATTTCTTTTTTTTTTTTTTTTTTGAGTAACATTTACTCTCTCCATCTAAACCAAACCCACATCTATACCTATTCATCTTTCATTTTCTATCGCGCGCGCTCTCTCTCTCTCTTAACCCACTCAATCATTATTTTTCTTCTTTCTATCAAGTTTTAACTGAACTCATCTTTTCCAAATATTACAAATGATGATATTATTCATCGTTTGTAAGGTCCTATTTGAAAAAAATTTCAATTTTTGTTTTTATTTTGTACAAAACCGAACATTAAAACTTGTTTGATAGATTTATTTTCAATTTTCAAAAAAAATAAAATTTTCTTTCAAATTTTAGAACTTATGAAAATATAAAAAAAATATTTTCTTAAGTTTTAATTTTCTTCTATAACCACTATGAGTTATAGCCATCACACATCATTAACCATCATCATCCGTTGCTCATCTCATTTGACCACCATCAACTACTGCCACTGCCTCCCACCATCGTTACCACCACCTGCCAAAGGCTGTCAATCGTCTCTCGTTGTCGATCCAATTTTACAAGAAATCTGATCCACATACCCAAATTCTATCTGCTTTGAAAAATAAGATTTTTTTTTAATCATTATTTTGTAAAACTAAAAATAAATATTTTATTCAATATATATAAACCAAAATAATTAAAATACGAGCAACAAAAGTTGCTATGTTCTTTCATTAGATTGCTTGAGTTTTATTATTATTATTTTATTTTGTTGCTCTGTTCTTTCATTAGATTGCTTGAGTTTTATTTTTTATTTTTTTATTATTTTTTTAATTCCTAGTTTGATGATGAAATTGTGGATGGTGATGGTAGATATTTATATTTTTATTTAATTAATAATTAATTTTATATACTAAATTTAATTTAGCTAATAATTAAGAATTAATTAAATTAAATTAATTATAATTAAATTTAATTAATTAAAAATATTTTATTAAGTTATTTTTAATAAATAATATATTTAAATTATATTAATATATTTTATTTTTATAATTAAATTATTTTTAATAAAAATATAATTAAAGTAACTAAATTTAGTTAATTTAATTAATTAGTTAAACCAAATTAATTTAAGTTAATTAATTTTTTTAATTTAATTAACATGAATGATATTTTATTAAATTATTTTAAAAAATAATATATTAAATTATGTTTAATATATTTTATTTTTATTGGATTAAATTATTTTTAACAAATTAATAATATAATGAAAATAATTAAATTTAATTAGTTAGCAACTATAACTAGCAATTATAGTTACCAAATGCATTTTTAAGTTTTTATTTTCTTTTTCTCCTACGAAAATAAAAATTAACAGTTAAAAACTAAATATAAAATTTAAAACTAAATATAAAATCAAACGCAGAAATTAAAAATTGGAAACTTTGTCAAACAGGTCATAAACGATAAAAAATCATAGGGTCCACTTGTAAAGATATTGAAAACATATAACTTTTATTTTTATCTTATTTTCGTTATTATTTAAAAAATTTATAATATTTATTTTTATTTAATTTTATCCCCACTCAATAAAATTCCTATTTCCATACAGGCCATTAACCGAACCTACAACCTACAAGTGGGAAAAGTAAATTACAACAAAAACCATATTAATTATGTTCAATATTTATAATTCTTTCTAGGGAGGAACCATGAGTAAAATTTCGATAATTCTTGTTCAATATTTATAGTTGATTTTATGAAATTATTTTATACATCATCAGTTTATTAGCAAATATATATATGTGTCAACAATTATTATACTCATCAACTTGCAATATTGATATACAAAGAGAAAAATATACACCAACTTGTTATAACGATGGCTGATGGTAAGAAGGTTGTAGATCTCAACATGGGTCCTATGCAAATCGTTTTTACTATTCTTTCAACTTGTTGCTTTCTCATATATTAATATATATATATATATATATATATATATATATCTTCTCAAAATCCACTTCGCACTGCAACTTGTTCACTTTCTTCTTCCCTGCCAACTTGCTCACTTCCGTTACAACCAGAGATTATCCTGTAAAAACATAAAATACAACTGTCATCTATGAGACTCGGACATCAAATATCACACAAGAATAGGACATATTATTAGTTCGGATCTCAGAAGAAACAGTAGTGACCATGGCCACTCCATGAGTATCAAAATTATTGTAGACAAGAACGAATCAAAGACGTGAAGGGGTAAGTTTGGTAAAATTTTTAAAGATTTAATGTAATTTTAACAAAAATTTTGAATAATTCTTAAATCTTATCCCTTAATTTATCTCCAAACTCCTAATCTTATGTGTCGATAGTTTTCAACTTTGCCATCACGACTCACATTAGATGCTTTATATTTTGTAATTAAAAAGTTTCGAATTATTCGACTTCTCTCTATCAAAAATTTATTGTAATTATTATTTTCTCAAATAAATTTGTGACATCTGTTGATATGTGACAATAATTACCTAAATTGATGAACCTACCCAATCAAACTTAATGTGTATATATAATTAGGTGAATAAGAAAATATTCACTCCATTAATGAGTTTAAATGAGTTGATGATACAACCTGTTAAACACATGTTAATCCTTGAATCTTTTCATCTTATAGTGGAATTACAAACATTGAAGACGTTTGATGTTAGGTCGGATAAAAAATTGTCCACCAAGCAATAGAGTTGGAGAGGGTGTCTCCGGAGGGATGGGTGATATTATGAGATTCCTAAACACAAGAAGGTTTGGAGATTTCTCAATGACTTTGGCAGGGGCTTTGGAATCACTAACACTTGTTTGGAAAGGAAAAATAAATAACCTTTTTATAACTGACTATTACTCAGTTACTAAAAAAATTAATTTTTTTTTGAAAATAGAAAAACTAATTTTTTAATAGTTATCTTTTTAATTTTTTTACTAATTTAATATTTTTGTTTTTCATGATTTGAAATAAATTTAAAATATAAGAGATAAATGTAGTGATTAAAAAAAAAAAGTCAAAAAATTGAGTAATTAGAAGTTTTTCTTGGTCAAACGAAGCCTAAGTTAATTTGCTGCTGCAACAAAAGCATCCGAGATCAGTCCATGAAAAATATCTGGATTATCAAGTCAAAGATAACTAGGTCAAATTGAGAGGAGGCGTTTGAGGCCGTGGCGATTTGTAATCATCGCAGTAAGTATATAAATATATATGTGTGTTTAATGCATGTGTATAAATACATCCCATTTAAACTAACTCTTTTTATTAATCATCATTATTAATTCAACGTTTTACATTACATAAAATTTACCTAATTAAATATAAGTATTTAGTATATGTATATAATTATACACACGTATTGTAGAAAGTTGGAACTTTGTGAAAGTTGGCCCGGCCATGATGGCCCATAAGGTGTCCAAATTTTTTATGTCATGAAAATTTTAAATTTTAAAAATATAAATATAATGAAAAAAAGGAAGAAGAAGGTTAACAATACTCTAATAATAATTCTCAAAAAAAAAAATACATATTGGATAAATGTTAATAAATATGCTTAAATTTCATAAAAAAAATAAATTTTGAATTTGATTTTTAGAAATTTGATAAAATTTGTATCTAAATCATTCAACAATAACTCGTTATTAAATAGGTATAATTAGGTTTTACCCGTTTAATTACAAATTCCTTATTAGTTAATCCAAACTCGTTCATTTACCAGCCTAGTACTTTGTGTTTTAACTCTACCCTTCTCACATTTTTTAATTTCGGCCCCTTGATGGTATGGTAGATAGACAAGCCTCCAATTCATCATTAGCCCTTTGAATAATAAAATCATACTTTATTGATGAAGAAATAATCAAATTGGGTCAAATTGTGACAATTCCCACTTTTTTCTATGGTACAAGTTGCAATATAATAATATATAATAATACATGCAAACTTTTAAATATGTTCCATGCGAACAATGCTCAAATAACTTCTAATATATGGAATATAAGGTTTCTAGATCGGTTGTAAGCAGCTGGGCTCTTCATAGATGCTAATTAATTGCTTGATCTCGGTGATTCTCTAGTGAGATTATAGTAGGTTTTCCCATGCGATTTTGTTTTTGTTTGGATATTTTTCTGCAGCAAGACAATCCATATTTTATTTTCTTGCCAAACAAAAATAAGAAAATATTCTATAAAAAAATCACTTGCTCGGCAAATCAAATTAAAGAACAATTTCTAGCTAGTTTGTTTGGCTGAAATTTAATAAGCGCTTTTTTTTAAGTAAATTTTTGGCTGTTTATTTTAAAGTAAAAAATTTGATTAGTGCAAGAGGTCTCCCGAGAAACTCCAATATACCAACTATAAAAACACAACCTAACTACAGCTAGCTCATCTCATTTAGGGGTGTTTGGATGAAAAATATTAATAAAAAAGTACAGTAAAAATACAAAAAATTGACATAAAGGTGATAGGTAGTAAAATTTAATTGGAAGAAAATATAACTTTTTGTAACTTTTGGTTTTTTTTATACAGCCCAAACAGGGATAAGTTAATATAAACAAGCATTAGATTAATATATATATATATATATGATTTTCTCTAGCGTTTAGAAATTTCATCAATCTAATCTTGTCTAATTAAGTTTATTTTAACAAATCAACTAAAAACAAAAATTAATTTTTTTAATATTTATTTACTTATTTTCCAGCAAACTGAAGCCTAAGAAACCATCCTGTAGTTCCGACAAATAATTAAAGGTTAATTACAAAATCATCCTTAAATTACGAGACAGTACCACTTTATTTTTTCAATCAGAATTGTACACACACTCCCTCTCACAATGATAGTTATGATTTTAACAAAATTTATTCAAAATAATGTACAAGTGAAGCAAACTATATATATATAGTTGTCACCAAAATACTTATACAAATCTTGAGGAGTAACTTAATTGATAAAATCTTAAATTTATTCTCATTAGTCACTAGTTTGAGTTTCCTCTATAGAGATGTAAAGGCACCTGCCTAATTAACTATTATTTTTATTAGATTGGTTTATTTTTTGCTCACCATTATTGTTCTAAACCTTTTTTTTTTTTTGTTAATTAAAATCCCAAATATGAGATTTCAGAAGAAAAAATAAAAATATTAAGGAGAAGAAGTTCCACTATCAAATCTACAAATTGTAAATCAAAGCAGCATTATTTATAAATATAGTAAATCTAAATTAATTTAAGTTCAAACATGCATAAATTTTAACATTCTCAACGTAAGATTTATTGTTCTACCTTTAAATAAAGTTAAAAAAATAAGTATCCAACGGAATTACAAACTTAAAAAAAAAACACGAAGCTAAAGATAATAAAATTTCTTTTACTCTTTAAGCAAGCTTATAAATTACTTCCCATAAATAATCCTATGCCCAAGAATTTAAGCAATTTCATTTCAAGTATAAAATTATAATTATAATTATATATTATATTATCTTAAACAGGTAGTTAGCTAGTATCCTACGGGTACGCTATAAGTATGAATGAATATTAGATACTAAATATTGGGTATATGTATCTTATAAAAAATCTCAAACTCGTTCTAAACCCACAAATGTATTAAATTTTAATTCCAAACTCTTACAAATCTTATTAGAGTATCTTTCAATAGATTTTTAATGGATCTCGTTAGGTCAAATACTCGTTTGTACTCGTCTAATCAACATCTTTTTTTTTTTGGGTCACTAGAGGTTTATGATATCATTAACTTTAGCATCTTTATAGATTAATCAAGATGTGTTTAAACTAACTCGAATACCCTGAATTATTAGAAAAAAAAAAAAAAGAAAGGTATATGTACATAAATTTGTGTAAAAAACATTGTAGTATAAATTTTTAATTGAAAAATATCGAAGAGACTATGGAACCATAATAGTCAAGACTTTCATAAGAGTATTATTGTATCTCAATTCGTTTGTAGAATATCATTTTTAGTACGTAATATATATATATATATATATATATTAGTTTTTTACCTGTGCCAATTGCACGACCCCACCAACTCCTTCCTCTTCCTTTCTCTATCAACGTCACGTATGTAGATGTTAAATCGGTTTGAGTCGATTTGTAATATAGATATATATATTCTTTGTATTTATAATATTATTAGAATAAAACTTGATAAAATTATAAATATCAGTGTAAAAAATAAATAAAAAGTAAATAAATAACATCCTTTTAGTTAAAAAAGTGAAACGATACTAAATTATAATTGAAAAGACATCATTGTGATTAACCGAAAGGATTAACAAAAAAATCTTAAAGCAACCCCTCCAAGTTGCATGTCTTATCATATACAGAGTGCCCCAAGTTGTCCAGAGGGAAATAAACTTTTGGGGGGAGCAAACGATAATTTGGGAAGAGAAAATAGTTGCATTGAACCTGTTAGCGAGTTGGAAGGGGCAATTGGGTCCACACTCTTTTTGCAAAGTCTCTTCTCAACCATGAAACCACAAAGTCATTTCCACTTATCATATCCATCGCCCATCAAACCAAATGGGGGTGCTTTTGCTGCGTTAGTCAGTGTCGGCTGTCGAGTCTTCAATGTGCTCGATTTGGCTTGGCCCACCACTGGCGTCCCCTTGCCCATGTGATGTAGGGCTCACCTGGTGTACCTCCTTCTCAGCGAAGATGACGTCCATTGATTGTAGGAAGACCATAAGTGGTAAATTAGAGGTGGGAGAGATATTACTAATTTTATATATAAAAGGAAAATAATAGTAACATCAGTCACCGTCAACCATCTCAATCTGTATGAATTTTATCAAGATATGCCATTGAAATGGATCAATCACGCTACTGATGACAGCAAATTAAATAATAATATTTAATATTTATTAAAAATTATAATTAAATTTTATCATCTTCCACTTTTAAATCAACTCTTTATATTTAGAGGATACTTTTTATTAATTTTTTTCATTAAACATCTCCGGTAAAAGTTTGAAAATCCAAAAATAAAATATATATATATATATATAAAATAATTTTTTAAATTTTTATTTTTTTATAATTTTAAAAAAATTAAATCGTATGAGTACAAATTTAATCATTTCAAAAAACTTGAAAAAGGAGTAACTTTTAACTATTCTTTTTAAACAAACATTGATAATGAATAGTGAAAGACGAGAATATCAGGTCAAAAATATTATATTAAAAATTATTAAATTAAAATCTTAAAACTAACATATAATTATTACACCGACTCCCCAATCGACAACTGATAAGGCATTTCTCCTTGTCAAAAATTCATTAGGCTCAATCACTTACTTATAATTGTACAATCTCTCGTTTGTTTCATCAATTGCAGCTATACATAACTCAAAAAATTTCGATCATGCGCCTCTCCCCTGAAACACCATGAAGCCTGTTTGGAGCTCTAAAGTTACGACTGACAAGCAAGCTGAGTTATTTAATTTCGAACTATTCAACTTGTTGACTTTTTTTTTTAAATTACTATATTTACTATCTTATATTTTTTATTTCTTTTAAATTGTAAAGGATAAAAATATTAAATTAACAAAAAACTAAAAAACCGAACTACTAATAAACTAATTTTTTTTTTTTTCAGAACACCATAGAATTAATTTTTTAATAGATAACTAATAACTAACTACAAAAAAGTTAACTTTTTTAATTCCCAAACTCGAGCTAAGTTTCACTCAAAAACAACCAAAAATCTCTAAAAATTATTTTTTTTTATCTCATTATACGAATTACAAAAAATAAACTCTTATCAATTTTAAAAACCAAAAATCTTTAAAATTCTTCATTATTTATATCTCTGTATAAATTACAAAACTACAATTTTAACTTTTTTTCACCCTAAATACACCTAAAACATCCTTCAAAAGAGTATTTTGGCTTGACAAAAAGTGTAAACATAAAAATATCAAGAATATTTTGGGTTGATAAGTGTTACACATAAATATCTAAACGAAGTAGACACGTACACAATCCTAAACCATTCAACCCTATCAATAATTCATTGCTTTTGAATCAAAACCATAAGCCAAAGATATGAAAAATCAAATGGTCTGATATTTGTCAGCTAATCAAATAACATATGATCAAAATTCCCTCAACCATTAATTATCTAAAAAATCCTGTCTTACCTTATCTCTATTGTTTAAAAGTAGCACAAAAATCCTCCACAGCCACCACTAAGAGAGTCAAAGACACAACTTTATGATCACCCCCACCCCAGTCAAAAGGGGAACTTAGGTAAAATGAATAAAAAAATAGCTATAAAGCCTGTTTTTTTGAGGATCTTTAGAACGTAATCAAGCCAATATTATCTTCCGACACAATCCAGCAAGCTTGCAGGAACGAGCAGTGAAAGTTATGAAACGACAATATAAGATCCGTTTAATGCGACAAGAAAACAATAAAATGATTTAAAAAACGTTTTCCAAAAATAAATAATAAACTTTTTTTAACTTCTAAAAAGAATTATTGAGACTACAAGTAATTCCATCTAAATGATTTTATATTAAAATTTAAAGATAAATAATAATTTTTTTTAAGTTAACTCTTACAAAAATAAACCGTTAAAATTTTTCTTTTAATCCCCTCAAAACGATTTTAGATTAGAATTTATTAAAAATAATTAAAAAAAACTCCTACAATTAACAAAAAAATTATTAGAATTTATAAAATATTATTCAAATTTGTTAAAAAATTAATAAAGTTCATAAAAATTAATTAAGAAATATAAATACCTATAAATTTATAAAAATTTTATATAATGCCGAAGTTTACAATGTGTTAAAAATTTAAAAAATTTCCAGAAGTCTTTAATATTTTTCAAAACACCAAACAGATTCATATTTTGCTAAATAGTAAATATCCAATGCAACCGTCATCAATATCCACACTTGCAAAGAAAATCTCCAGCTCAAGAGATTGCATTGAAACCACAAAGCGAAAGTTCAAAGACTATGCAACTGAAGTAAACCTAGTCGTTTCATCCAAATGGAGCACATAATAACAAATTACAAAAAATACTGCAATTGAGAACTTAAAATCTTAACGTCATAGGAACAAAACATATTGAAGCAAAAGAAGATGATCATGAGCCTCGAGGCCCTTGACTATCACAACCCCACTGTTCTCCCTAAAAACAAACTATTTGAACTGATGCTCAAAATTCATTTCCAAAAAATAAAAAATAAAAAAAAAAGGACACAGCAGCCTATTTCCGGCTTCTCCTGAAATTCCTCCTCTTGATCCTTTCCCTCTCCTGGGAATTTCCCAAAGTTCCATTTTCCTTCACCATATCAATTAGAAAAAGAAAAGATTTACACAACTATCATGAATTTTGAAAGGGAAATAAGCAGAGAATAACAATTATAATAAAACAAAGTGTGAACAAAAATCTATTAAAAAAAGTTAAATTAAATGAATAGATAGTGTGATTACATAGTTCAGGGAGTACTTACCCCAAAGCAAAATCCCTGAAAGTGCACATCAAAGCCAGAGGACTCTCCATTATGGGCCACCTTTCCAAAGCTCATTTCAGAGGAATTGCGCTTGTTGGTGGTACTGGAACTGCCACTGCAAAAACCATATGACGAGGATGAGCACGGAGGAGGGGTCACAGTCTGAGAGCTGGAACCAAACGACTCGATATCACTCTGAAACATTTCCTCGAACAGCTCCTGCAATTCCTCAAAGGTCTCCTCCCCATTCTGTCAATGACAAATTCACCCTATTCAAAGACATGTTACTAAAGGAAAATAAAATTGCCATAATGAGAAGTCACAAGGCCTATATATGAGAGTACTCTTACAGGTCAAGTTTCAATTCTAGCAGCAAAAAAATGGGACAGCCATAGCCCCAGAAAATAATAACAAAAAACAAAAAAAAAAAAAAAAAAAACAAAAGTTGGGACCCAAAAACCCCATAATGCACTGGCAAGTAGCACCAGATTTGGACAAAAATTCTTGCTCAATAATGGTAGGAAATACCTTAAAAAGACTTCTGTTTTCCTTGACTTAGGTATAGTAGGGCCAAACTACCATGAAACCCATGAATGCAAATGCCCATACAGGTTCCCATTTTTCTAACCCCATTTCCCCCACTGGGGCCATTCCCCTGAAGAGGACCCATATATTCCAGTCCATTGCTGCCCAGATGCTCTCAGCTCCCACCCACAGGGCGCTGTGTGAACATGATCAACATCTCCCACTGGCCCGCACAATTATTCCCCAATACAAATAGGTGTCCAAAATAAAATCTATCCTGGCATCAATCCTTCCCTCTCCTGAAGATAACAAAATATAGAATGTCCCCGTTCCCAAAACAAAACCAGCTTTCTCAAAAGTGAAATCAACATGATCCATGAATGACGCTTGTTCGACAAACAACTATTGTTTCTGAGACAATAATAGTTCTGTCTCATCTTATTTTTCTTGGGGGAATTTGCAATAAAATCATGGCACATTAGAAGCATTCTTGGGGGACTTTGCAATAAAATGCATTACGTGAGAGAAAATCAACATATGATGGAGGATAAAGAAGCTTACATTAGACTTGTTTTGGCTCATCATAACAGCCATTTCATTCAGAAAATCACCCATTCCCTGCACCCAATTGCAGGCACATCAAAATTTCAGATTACATCTACATTAACCACATAAACTGAATCAACCAATCACTATTTCCTATTATTCCCTAAAACGGACAATCAGATGCTTATATGGTAGGTTGGATTGGTCCATATGTTGGGAAAATTAGCCTCATTTTCACGTGAGGCGCCTTCGCTAAATAAAAGATCACTGATGCAATACAACTAAAATATTCGTACCTGAAAAATGCACCAGAATAATTTAGGTTTATGAGCTTTGTCACTTAAAAATTTACAACCTTGTCATCGTCACGACATTCTAGTACAGATCATTCCAGTAAAATAGCAATTTCCATAAAATTTTAAATTGGTTCAAATTAAGTCCCAAAAAAATCATAAAAACCAAAAATTAGTGTAAGAGAAACATGTAACAAATTTTCATTAAAGAAAGTTGAAAAAAGAAAAATAATAAAAACCGACTTTTATGAAGTTCATTTTGAGATTTTTTGAGCCCAAACACACTATAAGGCCACAATCCCTTTGCGTGGGTCAATAAAATCTCCAAAAGGACATGCTACACAGCAAATTCAATTGAGCAAGCTCCACAGCTAATAATACTTTGTGTCAAATAAAATTTAACCAAAAAAAAAAAAAACTACATCAAAAGGAATTTACATTTTCGTCATCATCAGAGTGGTAGACTCCTACATCGTACAGGAACCTTTTATCCGCGTCCGAAAGAACTGCCAAGGTAAATAAAAAATAAAAAATAAAAACACAAACCAACAAAGAGCATCTCGTGAATCCAATGATGATAAGGAATTTTGGACTTTGACAACTATGGAAAACAATTTGAAAAAAAAAAAAAAAAAAGTAATGAACAGTGGTGGGAGGAGGGGTGCAATTACCAGAATAGGCTTCCTGGATGTCCTGAAATTTCTTCTTTGCTTCTTCCACGTACTTTGAATTTCCGGACGCCGAACACCGATCCGGGTGCCATCTCTACCCATAAAATAAATCGATGAATAACAAAAACAAATTCACCCCTATTAAGATTTTTCAGGAAAAATCCCGAATACCGCCAGGGAAGATTTTCAAACCAGATTTTGTTTTCAACGTTTGATTCCATCGTAACAAGACAAAAATACAAACTAAACCCCAAATCAGTAGCAAAAGAATTTCTGTGATCAGCCTGAAGAAGAAGAAAAAAACAAAATAAAAAAAAAAAAAAAAAAAGCTTTCCGAACCCACTTTCACAGGAAAATTTAATTCACCATAAGGAAAATAAGACTATCTCCGACCAATATAAGGTCTGCAACCAGAATTTGGGGGTGTAGTGACAATCCAACCAAATCAAACAAGTTGCAGGCAACTAAAGTGCACAGTAATAAATAAAAAATAACAAAATCGAATAATGATCTCCTCAGAAGTCTGAAACCAAAATTCAGATACCATTTTCAAATCATCAATTATCCCAAAAGATTAAAAATAAATCCAATAATATATATCAAACTATTTCAACGTCATGTTTGAAAGTCAACAGAAAACTGACCAAATTCCCTGCATCAAGGCCGACTCAAAAATTGCCAGGAAAAAAAATCACATATTTTCAACTGGTTCATCCGAAACCCACAAATCCAAGAAGAATTTTTCGACCGCTATCATTCACATATTGATTGAATTTACTAAAAAATAAAGGTTCGCTCTTATACAGAGAATTAAGATCGAGAAGAAGTTTGATTTCAATTCTAACCAGTGCTAGCCTCTTATAAGCAATCCTGAGCTCCGCCGCCGTGCACTCCTTTTCCAACCCCAGAACAGCATAAAAATCGCTACTTTTCTCTTCTCCGGCGGCCATCATGATAAAACCCAGTAAATACCCACAAAGACAAAAAACAACACCAAAATACCGAACAAGCTCTGCAGCCAGCAATTTCTTGTCGACGAATTTGTTTCAACCCAACAAAAACAACCTCTTCACGCACATAAATACCTATATAAAACTACTTAGATATATACTTATTTATCAATAATAAAAGCTTTAGGCTACATCTTCAAGCACTAGAACACGGAACCTTAGCATTGCTGGATTTTGAAGAGAGAGAGAGAGAGATCGACAGCTCTCTCCCTCGCAAGTTGTTGCAAAGCCAAACGCCCAAAGAAGACTCCAGAACCAGGCTCGTTCTGTATGTATGTATTTGTATGTATAGGTTTGGTTTTGCATGTGGACTAGGGGGTGGCTGGTTGATGGACGGTTCAGATTGAAAGTTGAGCAAGATATTTTTTTGGAGTAGTGTCTCCAGAAGGTTCCATATTAACTGTTCTGGGTCTGCGTTTTGACAGTGAAACCTCCGTAATGGCTTAGTAAACTGATAAAAGGTCTCCTACAATCAATAAACGATAAAAAGTTTGGCAAGGGTTCGAGCCGGCTCTGCTGCAGCGTGGGAGTGACACCCTTGAAACATAGGGTGGGCTCCTTGTGGTAACCGGTCAATGCCAACCTCCTCGGTGGGGCCGCTGACTTCCTGATTTACCTCTCACACGATGCTCGTGGGGCCGGGTGGTGTGGGCCGATTAGGGTGTCCGGACAATACACCTTTTGCTCCAGAATAAACGATAAAAAGTTGCATGGCGCACTCATATAAATGGGACTAGATTTCGTATTATCTACCGAATTACCATTACTAGGTGCCAGGAAAATTGCTTTGGACTAAAAAAATTAAGACAAAAAGTAGATGAGTTAAGATACTGTATGCCAAACCCATTAAATGAGATGAAGGCATCGTGGTGTTAAAAAAATTATAAAATTTTATAAATCTTTATAAATATAAATTACGAATTTATTAAATTTAAATTTTTTTATTCAAATATAAAATATGTGATACTAATTTTTATAAATTTATACAACTCTAAATATATTTAAAATTAGATAAGTTACGAGTTAGCAATAAAATAAAAAGTAAATAGTTTTAAGAGTTTTTCAGAGGTTTTTAGAGGTTTGTAACAAATCAAACGGAGCTCTCAAGTTTTACTCCAACTATTTTGACTGAGATAAAATTTGGGAAGTAAAAAAAAAAATTTTTTAGTCAATTACTAGTTATGTATTAGAAAATTGTTATTATTATTATTATTATTAGTATTATTATTTGTATTTAGAAAAAAAAAGGATAACTTTTAAACAATTAATTTTTAATTTTCGTTAATTTAATATTTTTACCTTTATGATTTAAAAAAAAATTTAAAATATAAAAACATAAATTTGATTATTTTAAGAAATTAAAAAAAAACAAATAACTAAAAATTAGCTAGTAGTTAACAATTGCTAAACGCAACCTGCATTGGAGTTCCAGTTCAAAGTTCGAGTTTGACTCGAACTTTTTTATAAATTTGAGTTTAATTTAAAATAATTTAGATTCGAAATCGGTTCGCGATTAATTCGGTTAAATTAAAACGACATTATTTTCATCTAAAATGTTAAGAAATATATTTGAAAATTTTATTAAAAATATAAAATATTATATACAGATTATTTTATCGAACCTACTCACGAATTTTTGAAATGAGTTTTTATAAAATTGAACTTAAGCTCAATTATAAACGAACTACGAATTTAACTTAATTCAAACTCGTTTTGGTCATAGATTGAATTCGAACTCAGTCTTTTTTCTTTTTTTTTTTTTTGAGTCTTGCTTGAATAATTGAAAAAATCTTGGTTTGTTTCTACTTTTAGATTCTGTTTGAAAAGAAAAAAATTAGTTTTTTATAGTTAACTAATAGTTAACTATAAAAAAACTAGTTTTTGAAAAAAAAAAACTAGTTTTTAGTAGTTAGTTTTTTAACTTTTTGTTAATTTAAAAATTTTTTACTTGAAAATTTAAAAGAAAATTAAAATATAAAACGATAACTCTAATAATTTTAAAAAAAAATAAAAAATTAATAATTAATGGTTGAACCACCAGTTCCTTCTACTCAAACGGAGCCAGCATGGTCTATTCCATAAGAATATTCATGCCTACTCTTTTTTATTGTCTCGTAAATCTATGATCGGGAATCCAAAAAGCAAATTTGATGTTAGCCCGTTGCCAGCGTTTGCTAGCTGCACGATTTCAACTTTCTTTTTTTTTTTTTTTTGCCTCTGTTTGAATGTGATTTTAACCGTGAACTTCGGTTGAATTTGAAAAAAAAAAAAATTAACTTTTGCTTATAGTTGACTACCAATTAGTGATTAAATCTATTTTTTTATTAAAAAGTTTTTTTTTTTTTTGTATTTGAGAAGAAAAAAGATTTTATAATTAGGTATTTAATTAGTTTGACATTTTTGTCTTTCAATATTTAAAAAAAAAAAGTTAAAAAATATGAGAAGATAAATTTAGTCGGTTTAAAAAAAATCAAAAAATTAATAACTGGTAATCGAACTACCAAATTAATAAAAAAGCTAAAAGGTGATTACTAAAAAATTAATTTTTTTTTACTTCTTAAATACTAAAAAAAATAACATTTTAATAATTAGTTAGTAAAAAAAAAACACATTTGCTTTAAAAAAAAAGGGCACGGAGATGAAACCGTGAGGCCAGCTGACGCTACCCCCCGGGGGGGTCCTAATTCATAGGCAGCTCACAAAACTAGGCAGCTCACAAAACATTATTTTTATTTAGGGCCTATTTTATCTTCTGAGGTTTCAATTATGTTAATTTATATTTCTTGAAGTCCTAAAACTCTTAAAAACAGCATAAAAATCACATTAAAATTACATAATAATCCTAATAGTACTTTCTAATAATTAGAATATACTTTTATAGAGTAAACATTTTACATATATACCAGTATATTAAATACTCAAAACTTTCACTAATTATTATTAAAGCACTCAAAACATTACTCGTATAATATTTAAATGCTTAAATTTTTATTATCAAATTGATAATACATAAAAAAAATATTACAGAGAGAAATTTCAGATATATAGAAGGAATAGAACAATTATTTTTATATCTGTTCCCTATAGAATGAATCCTATTTCTGGATTTAGAGTTTAGAATTCAAATTTTAGACTTAAAATGCAATAAAATCAAAGATACAAAAAAGATATGATAAAAAACGAAAAAAGTTGCGCTAGTACATAATTATGAAATTCTTTTATATTTAAACTAATTTTTGACGTGTATTAGATAAAGGTTTGGTTTGGTAACCCCAGCTAAAAGCTAGCTAATTTTTTTTGTCTTTTTCTAAAATTATCAAATTTACCCTCTCATATTTTAATCTTTTTTTTTAACCTTCAAGGGTAAAAATATCAAATTAACAAAAAGCTAAAAAACTAGTTACTAAAAAGCTAGTTTTTTTTTCCTAAACACAAAAAAACTAACTTTTTAATAGCTAGCTAGTAGCCAACTACTAGTTTTTTTCTTCCCAAACTAAGCTAAAGTTACAATCTTACATGTCCCTTTTTAAGAAGTTTATTTTATTTTTTTGGCAGTATTTCTAGTTGGTCCAATGCGTTTCCGTGAAAATTTAGCTTTTGTTAACCTTCAATCATGTTTATCTACATTGTGTCAGGTTTTTTTCATCCATGTCTTTTTAATAATCAGCTTTAGTTCTTACATCTTTATAGGTACAATAGTTTCTAATTGAGAGCTGCTTCTCTCCCACCGGTCTGACACCCACCCCCGGCCCGATAAAAAAAATTAACCTCCAAATTATCTTATTATTTCTATTCCTTCAATTAAATTACATTTTTATTTAATTATTTTACATTTTTATTTTAACTTTTAAATTTAATTGTTTTATTCTTTTATTTTACTTTTTAATCTAATTCTTTTATTTGTTATCCCATTTATTTTTTTGTTAATATTTATATTTTTCTTTATTTTACTTTTTAATTTAATTGTTAAATTCTTTATTTTATTT
>QLOD02000016.1:17689344-17760083 GCA_003260245.2 Sideroxylon spinosum | reverse complement strand
TTTTTTATTTTTTATTAATTTATTTAAGATATAAAGAATATTAAATAAATAAATTTAAAAATAGATATTAAAAAATAATTAAATAAATAAATTATTTATTAATAAGAGAGAAATAATAAGTAAATAGATTAATTAATAATTATATATATATATATATATATATATGATTTTAGAATTAGAAAGGAAAGGGGTAAAATTTTAAAAAAAGGAGGGGTATAATAGTCAATTGACCGGAGGTGGGTGATGTAGCAGGAGGGTGTGGCTTTCAGGGGTGGGGGGAAAAACAATTTTCTTTCTAATTTAACCTATTTTCAAAATTTTCATAACATTCATCAAGATAAATTACTACCTCTAACGAAGCATCAAACTTTCATTCTATTAATTTGTTTAAATATCAACTGCTTGATCTTTTTAATTATCTGTTAATTTGAACACTAATAAATAGAAGATATAAATAATTTCTTGCCCTAGGATAATATGCTTTTCTAGCATGTTGTATAGAATTTTGGAATTATAAGCCAAGTCTACCTAATACCACAATAAAGGTTGTTATTCTAATATGCCTTCTCCTTTAGGTTTCTCAAATTTTTTTTTTTTTTTTTTTTTTTTTAAGAAGGATAAGTGTCTAACGGAGAGTATTTCTTTAACTTCCAAATCTGATATAATTTATAAAATCTTTCACTATACCTCTATCCTAGATAACTACAATTTTCAAATACTGTGACTTTTTTTAAAACCATAGATAATTTCATTGATCATTACTTTGATCAAAACCCAAAAATTCTGGTAAAAAGTTGTTACTTTCAATGGACTAAAGATAATCTTTTTGGTTAATCCTCAATCAAGTATTTTGAATCTTTAGTTATCTAATTGAAGATCGAATTGAATTTCTTTAATATGAAAAACTGGCTTGTATTTGTTTTATCAAAAAAATTATTTGAGTATCAGTCCAATCGTTTGATCATTGACAATATTTTTCAAAAATTGATAATAGTCCTCTAAGAATGATTTGTTTGGCCTCTTATTAAAGTTTAATCCTTTCTAATTCTATAAAATATTAGTTTTTGAAAAATATTTCTAATATTTCGGTAATTTGTTGAATTTCAGAACTTTTTTTGTAATCAAATACTGTTGTTTCAAAATTAATTTTTTAAAGTATATTTCTTGACAATTCCTTTGAATTGTCATCTTTTTCTTGGAACATTTTTTATGCTCATATGCCATTCATAATTTATAATTTTTTTTACAATATGAGTTTTTTTATATTTTATTCAAAAAACTGCGTAGTTTGTTCTCTAAACCTAAATTATTTCTCCTTCTATTAAAACAAGTGTTTTTTTTTAATCACTGCTTAATCATAACTTTCATGTGAAATACTTTGCTGAAAATTGTTTTTAGTAAAAATCTTTTTAGAATTTCTTTATCCTTTGACTTGTTCGTCTTAAATATTTCAGTCTTATTTGGCTATTATGATAACCTCTACAATGTTAAATTTTTTTAATAATCTTAGTATTTGTCCAGATGCGTGCTAAGATAATTTGCAATAATATTTAGTAAATCTAATATGTTCAACTTAAGAAAATATAAGTGGACTATCTAATCCTTTTGGAATTATCTTCATCTCTCTTTATTCTAAGTAAATTTTTAACTGCTAAATTATTCGCTCTTATTAAAAAAATTTAATATGGACTAAATAGATCTGAAATCTCTTTATCCTATTTTTGTATGTATGAAAGTTCTATTTTAAAAATAAAGATCCGCTTCTTTGCATGACCCGCTCACGTTTCCTCTTCATTAGGGTAAATTATCAAATTATTTAAAATCCCTGAAGTTTGTTACACCTGTGTTTTCAAATAAATACAACCTAAAACACCAACTCTGATTGTATATCAATAAAATAAGAGATTAAAACTAACGTGCAAGAACCAACCCCCCCCCCCCCCAAAACAAACAAAAACAAAAACAGAGAAAAATGCTCTCTGAGGTTTATTGTTGGATTTAATCATTAAAGTGTAGAGAGCCGGGCGAGGTCTTTTGAGGGTAAAAAACGGCTAATATTACAGCTTGTGAATTAATTGTGATAGGTGTCTAAAAAAAATAAATTTTATTCGATTTTTTTTTTAAATTCTAAAGAAATGTTTAAAAGAAAAAAAATGTTAATAAAGGTGTAATGCATAAGTCACTTAAAATTTTTGATAAGATCTATTCGAATATGATTGAACGATTCGTTTGAATGTGATTTGTATGCTATCACACTTTTGAGACGACAAGATCCATTCGAACAAAAATTGTTAAAACTTGATAAAATTTTTAAAAAATGATACAATTTTTGAAATTTAGAGTATTAAAATAAATGCACAGAAAACAAAAATGTAAAAAATTGATAAAAGTTGAAAAAAATTTGAACTCCCCAACACCCCTAATTATTGTTATTAATTTTTTTTTTTTTGGTTTTCAATCAAAGCAAAATACATAAATAAATAAAGTAAAATTTTTAAATCCTGTTTTATTTTTTCTGACCTTTTTTCCACTTCAATGATTCATAAACCCAAACAAAGCATCAATGTCTACGTCTCTCCCTCCACAAGCAGGAAAGGTCATGTATGCAATTTATAGAAAGGCTCAGAAAATATGCATGAAACCAATACAGCAACCAACAGATGAATCCCATAATGAAGGGATTTGAATGGTCTTATCAGCATGAAAAATCTGTAAAGCTGCACAAGTACAGTCTCCGTGCAGTTAGATTTAAACGGCTGCAACATACAATTACAAATTTACAATGTAAGCACCTAAGTGAATCAGCTTTAAGTGCTTTGAAATCTATCATTTGGGAAAAGCCCCAAAAAAAAAATAAATAAAATACACAGAGAAATTTTCAGATCAGATCTAAACGAAAAGCATAGCCTTGAAAAATAAACTTTTGACAGGCCAAGGTCCTACCCCACAAGTTTTAACCATCAAAACCAAAAAATGATTAGCAGCTTGACCAGAAAGACAAATATATTTTGAAGCGAAACTTGAGGGAGAGGGAAGACGTATAACAGTGCAAATTGCAGTGTTACTACAATTATTTCAAAGTACTTGTAAAACTCATTGTGTCCTCAAGGCTTTAATCCAATCAACTTCAACTTGAAAATCGCCAGGGCCAGACCTAGCACCAGGGACTCCACCTTCGGCGTTGACAGAAAGAGACATGCCAACAATTCGGGATGGATTCATTTCCAAGTTTGCCTCTATAACATTTCCTCTCCAAGTTGGCAGATATCGAGCGAGGGGAATCTGTAAAGACCAATCATTTAATTTTTCAAAACACACTGAATTAGATAATTTATGCATATTTTTCTGAAAACTCTGTAAGCATGTCAACCATGTCTAAAGCAAGTATATCAAGCAACAGAAAGCCAGAAATCATCTTTGATAAAGATCCTATACCTGTCCTCCGTAGTCCTATGATGCAGAGGATGTTACAAGATGAGAAAGATATTTCATATTTAACCTCTTCAGCAAGGGAATCTGATATCATGGATTCCATAGTTTGCAAAAAGATGGAAGTGCATTCATCTGTCTAGGCTCTCTTTTCAGTAGGGAAATTGTATAGGTATCATCATCCAAAAATTCCAATTGCAGAAAATCCCAAATTGAGCCACAGCAAAACATACACAAAATTGTGAAAATGGAGACAACAGTTAACTTGTACATCCAAGCAAAAACTACTCTGGTAGGTTGCCTCATTTTATCACGTAAACAATATTACATGGTTAGTAATTCATGTTCAGTTATTCAGCAAAAGATCATTCCTAGTTAGTAGACGATGTACAATCTCAACCATAGGGCTCCACAATAAGTAGCAATAAGTCAAAAGGTTGACAAATATAGTTTTTTTTTAATCACTAATATCAGGTCAATGTTTTGCCTACTTAACTTTTTCTAGGAAATTTAGTGTTGTCCAGTCTTTCCTTTTTTCGTTCTGTGTCGAATGATTCCAATCTGGCTTAGTAAATTTCTAAGATACCAGAGCGCCAAGGAACTTGCCTTTGTAATATACCAGTTGTCTTTAGGAACATACACAAAAGCTTGCCAAGAGTTATCTTCTTGCTGCCCGGGAGAATTCACCCAATTTTCCGTATATATCTGCACCAAAGTGAACTAGAGGTTGAGCACAAATTGAAGAGTTTGATACCAGCTATTGGTCAATTAACCTAGCCAGGTTACTGGCTATGCAAGCCTCTTAGTAGCTCCACTTTAAGCAGCAACAACTCACTGTAGAAATATAACATCTCCCATCTCCCTTGACTTTTAGTGCAATGGTGTCATACGCATCCAAATCAATGAATCCATCAAACTGCAGAGAGCACAAGTTAGTAAAGGTATACTAAGGTCACAGAGAGGAGGGTTAGAATGCCGTGCATGAATGCCAAGTTAAATAATTTTGTCTGATACTAAGTGATATTTGAAGTACGAAACCTTACTAGTCTAATCATTAAGGACAGGTGGAGCCATTAACAAACTGTTGATAACAAAGCAGATGATTTAGGTGGCATTCGGTTTATTTTTTTATTTTTTGTTTTTTGTTTTGTTTTCTATTTTCTGTTTTAAACTCATTTTCCATTTTGCGCTTGAAAATAAGAAAAACAGCTCAAAACGTTTCAAAATTTGTTTTAAAAAATAGAAAAAAGGTTTATACATGATGGAATGACACTGGAAGATAATGAGAACTTTATTGGAAGATGGCTAGATACAAGCTGGACTTTACCAGATAAAAGAGACAATTTCCTCAGAACTTAAAAGGAATAGAGAGAATAATCAACACGTTGCAAGGAAGTGATTGGTCAATTAGAACAGCTTCAATCAGATCAAAAGAAATCCTATGTTCAGTGATAATAGACCATTTGCTAACCTAATCCAAAACCCTTCCGCCAAACTATCTTTGTGCCAACCAAAGGTAACTGCTAACTCACTCCCCACTAGGGATGGAAATGGGTTGGGTGAACTGAGTAACCTAATCCAATCGTTTTCAAATGGGGCAAGGCAAGGAAAAAACTAAAACTCAATAGAGTTTGGGGTGACAGCAAGTTAGGATAAAATTCCTCTCGCTGATTAGGTCTAGAATTACAAAAACATCTTTACCAATCTTACTTCGTATGTTAAGTTGAAATGTTAATTTTACAATTTTGTTAACTTTTATATTTGTATTTTTTTTTTTCCATCTTTTGGTCAAATACTAGTTTGAATATATTTTATTTATCGCCTATTTTTTTTTTTTTTAAAAAATAAAGAATAATTGTTCTTAATGGGGTGGGGCAGGGCCCAGGAAAGGTACCCGACACAGGGCAGGCACGGAAGAGATGAATTACTTGGTTAGGGAAAGCGTCCCCCCCTGCCATCCCTACTCCCCACACCTCATCTAGTGTGCCATCCATTGCCACCTAGTATAAAGTAGTTAATGCTCTAAGGAGTTGTAAGTTCGGACTCCTCTAGATAGAAGTATATAGAGTCAACATGCAGCATATAATTCACATGCCAATAATTTACCGCATTGATGTAAAACCAATGAATTAGTTATACTACAACAATTAAAACAGCCCATCTCCTTATCAAGATTAATTAAAGCAGGATCTTTGCATGGGAAGAGCAAGGATGAACTACCAACCCCCCCCCCCGGGGGTTAGGGGTCGGGGGCAAATGCGGAATGTTTTGAAAATTCCACTTGATAGTGTCATGTGTTGTTTTTCTATTACAAAAAGTAAAACTCACTCATAATTTGTAATATTCTATTAGTTGTGATTAATTTGGACATTTATTTATATGTGTGCTTGTGTGCGTGTGAACGATATTTACTCGTTTGAGAGAATGACGGGGAAGGTAAAGTTTATGATTAAAGATACCATTGTACCATTTAAAATATACTTATCTGTGATAGGCATGTGTATAAATAATTAAAAAAAACCCACAAGAAGGCAAAGAAAACACAATTTAAAAATTTCAGCAGTACTCTTTTACACCGGTTATACCCCAAGTTGGAGTTGAATGAAAACTTGCTTTATGGTGGTGAAGTAGTCACCTCCATTCTCTTTCCTTGCCCCTCCTCTCCCAAACAACAAGGTTAATCTTTTCAACGCTCCCCCCCCCCCCAAAAAAAAAAAAGAAAAGACGCCAAGGGGGAGGGGGGAAAAATTTACCTCCTTCCAAACAAAGAAGTTCTAAATATTTAATTTGATGTGTAAGAAAGCTTGGAATTGGTTCACCTTCCTAGAGCGCATCCCACAAAAGCCACTCCGACTAATATTCCATTTTGAATCCTCAGCTACATCGAGAGAGAGTTTCCCGGAGAAAATCCCTATCAAATACATCAATACTCATGAAAGTCAGAAGTAAAAGCAAGGTTCAAATGTAGCTGCAAAAAAAAAAAAAAAAAAAAAAAGCCGATGAGATTTAGAATCAGAAAAGACAATGAGACTTGCCTCTTAGTCCATTTCCAGCATCTGTGATCTCCAAAGATGCTGAGGACAAGCCTGAAGTGTAACTAATTATTAATAGTAGTAGAAGTCTCCAATTTGAATAATATTTATAATCAATTACTCGATAATGCCTATCTATATATGAATTGCCTTCATACAGGAAAACACAAGTGAGAAAAACAGAGCATGCAGTTTTGTAAATCAAGATAATTTCATGAACAAAACCTTTTCAATTTATATGTGCTTGCCTGCTTGGTGAATTTGGGGTGAGGTTGATTGAATAATATTAACTCATTTGCCAAATTAATACATTACAACAATAAAAGAAAATGAATAACCAAGTGAAGAGATAATAAGAAGGGTTTATATAGCAGAACAGAATACTCTATAACCTTTGTTTGGTTGGATGTGTACAATATCTTACATATTAACGCAAAGGGCACCAAAGGTTAGCTTGACGCACCTCCATATTCAGAATCTGAATACAGATGCCACTTTTTTAGCTCTTCCTTCGAATTGAAATTGAAAATATATCTTTCACTGGGAGGAACCAAGTCTTCAACGTTCCATGTGAGAGCTATAATTCAACAACAGAACAAAACAGATAAAAGGAAAATGGACTAATTTCACATCAGTTTCTGTTGAAAGGACGGATAGAGTATGTCTTCAAGTTCAAGACATGCATAACAAAGTTTAGACACAAAACAAGTGCTCATCTGGATGCAGAACAGTAAAATGAATTAAACAAGTTCAAGCATGCTTCACACTGCAAAACAAAAAGAAAATCTATAATGGTAGCAAACGAAATCATATTTTTCCTTCAGACTCAATGATATAGAACATTTCAATTCATCCAGAATAGGATATATTTCTATGAAGAGCATGGGCAATAAAAATATAGAGACTATATTTTCCATGAGAGAAAGAAAGTGAGACATTTGTTTATCAGATCATGAAATTTCAGAACTGGTAAAGTAGTAATAATTTTCAGAACCAGCGAAATTATCACAAGAGTGACCTTCCCAACGTCAATTCATTAATTCAAATTCTAGTTAGATGCTTCAAAATTTTGTTTTAAGACCCTAAAAGAGGCGGGAAAATGCCAATTTAATTAAAGAAAAACCAACCAACATATCAAACAGATACCCAGAGATTAACTCAAAGCACACACAATTCCCCCTTATCGTAAGAAACAGATTGCATACCTTTCTTAGTTGCATTAAGAGAAGCTTGCCATAATGCTCGAAACCTAGACATTTCCACAAAGTTCCTACAACATATACACAAGTAACCCAAAGTAATTGTCAAATCTTCAGCTATGGTTGAAATAAAACCCTACAGAGAGTGAAAGCAGCAGGAAACTGTGGATCTCCTCTTCTTGAAGACATAGTACAAAGAATTACACCAAACACATCTCCATATCTCCATGTAGACTTATACAATACTTCCTCACAAAGAATTTTCTTTAATACAAAATTTTCATTAAGCACCTAATATCACCTTACGCAGACAAGGCCTTCAGGTTTGCCAAGTTAAGCGCCAACGGAGATTTACTCGGGCAAGTTGAATAGGAATGAATTAATTCAATTCCCAACTGCTGACAAATGAATAAACAAACAAATAAATAAATGATTTGTTGCAATACTTGAGCAGAGGGGGGGGGGGAATCTCAGCTCCAGAAATATCAGCTTAACAAACCAAACAATTTACACTGACTTTCAAAGTGTACTCCCCAATCTTTTAACAAATTCATATCCAATTTGTTTGCTAAATCTTATACTAATTAAATTTAGTTGCCTATCCGAATTTAAATTAAATAAAAAAATCATAATTTAATCTAAGAATAGCAGTGTGAATTACCTTCAATTCAAAGGACAAACTCCGAAAAATTCGAAACTTTCTCAAAATTAGTAACAGCAAAGCAATGTTCTGTCGGATGTTAAGAAAATAAAGGACCGAGAAAGTTCCAAAGCTTTAATTTTTTTTTCCATTAATTAAAACATATGAAAAACCAGACCAAGAAGAAGATTAAATTCGAATCTCGTTTTCTTCTCTCGAAGCATTATTGAAATGCATCCAATTAAAGGCTCTCAGATCGTTAAAGACCAAAGCTAAGCTACGATTGCAGTAAAGATGGATGCGAAATGGAATCGAAGAGCGAGGAAGAAGAGATCAAGACTCACCGCCACTGGAGAAGAGGCAACAGACTGACTACTGACCCATGGAAACAAGCGTAGGACTTCAGGAACAAAAGGAGGTTTGGGGGTGGGGGCTGTTGGGATTTGGAGGTTTTACTGAGAAAAATGGAAATCCAATTAGAAATTAAATATAAATATGTATACTTTTCAATTAAATATATTAATTGTATTAAAAAATTATAATTTTGTAGAAAAATAAATTAAAAAAATTATATAAATACAAAAACTAAAGTTGAATTGAATTTTTTATTTGAACATAAAAAATAACTAAAATTAAATTAACCGAAATAAAAAATTTCAGTTTAAATTTTTAATTTGGGTTCGATTTTACACCGCCTAAATTCCCCAAACATCTTTTTCTGCATCAGAAATTAAAGTATATATTTTGTTTTAAAATTTCATATTGACATTTTATCAAACAACTTATTCGCATGGTAAGAAAACCTAAATAATTTGTTCCAATCTTGCATTATATCACTTGTTTGTAATATAAAGTTTGTTGGTTAAAAAACATATAAAAGAGAGACTTTTACGGCCCATTTACTAAGATTGTCCTTTTTTTAATATTTAATTATTTATTATTTGTTTTTTTATTTTCTGTTATCATTTTTTTTAATGAAAACTAAAGCTATGTTTGGAAATCTAATTTTTTTATAATTATTAATTTTTTATTTTAATAATATTTAATTTCATTAGTTTTTCAAAAAATCATTTGAATTTAATAAAATATACTTCATATTATTTTATATTATTTATTAAAATTATTTAATTTGATAAAAATAAGATATATTATATTATAATTTAATTATATTATTTATTAAAAACGTTTGAATAAAATATAGTATTATATCATTTAATTTAGTAAATATAAATATATTAATTATAATTTAATTATATTACTTATTAAAAAAATTAAATAAAATATATTTCATAATAATTTTGTTTAATTTTTATTAAAATAATTTAATAAAATACATTTCATATTAATTAAATCAACTAATTAATTTAAATTTTTTAGTTATATTATTTATTAAAAATAAATTCATAAAATATATTACATATTAGTTTAATAAAATATTTAAATAAATAATTATTTTAATATGATGCAATAAAAATGGACAAAGTTTTAAAATTGACAAAATATTTATAATAGAAAAAGAATAGAGTAAAAACACTTTTTTATTATATTTTTCTATTTAAGTTTTTATTTTTTAAAAATAAAAAAATAAAAACTTATTTGACGAATACGTTTGTTGTCGTTTTAAAAAATATATAAACATAAACAAAAAATAATAATAAAATTAAACATTATTAAACAGAATCTTAAGTTTTTGCTAGTTTAAAAATATGAAAGAGAGACTCTTTCCCTTTCTCGAAATAAAATGTGGTTATTCGTATGGGTCAATTATTGTGTATATGTAATTCAAATGTCATATTTCAAAACTTTCTTAAATATCAAATAATATAAAGTAAGTTAGAACAAATTATGTTTGTTAGTCTTTCACTAGCGGAGTAAAACAAAAAAATTTCCTTTAAAATAGAATTTGCCAAATTTACTAATTTTCAATGGAGTAAAATGAGCAAAATTTATTAATCTTCGATAAGGGACCGAGATGAAACACAAATTCAATGAAACACAAATCCAAAGAGAATAAATAAAATTCATTAATTTCCAAAAGTATAAACTTAGTGGCAAATATTAATAAATAATAAGAAAATAACAATCTAATTTAAGAACTACTCCTATATTAAAAAAACAAAAAAAAAACAAACAAAAAACAAAAAAGGATAAAAATCCAAGAGTTCCGGTGTTGAGTGGATGTCCATTTTCGTTGTATTTTATATGGGCAAAATTGATACAATAACACCTAATAATTGTTTAGTCATTTTTTCTCCCATGATGTAATAATTTCTTTATGATGCATTAATTTTTCCTATGATGTAACGAGGGATGGAATCGGGAATTTTATTAAGAGGGGGCAGAGTTAAACAAAATTAAATATTATTAATTTTTTAAAGAACAACTAAAAAGGATAAAAATAAAAATTATATATATACTTTTAAAACATAATATCATTAGAAGTAGTGTCTATGACTTTTTATTTTTTAAAAATAATGAATAATATCTTTATTTGTAATATTATTAAAAATTTCTTTCTCTATATATACAAACAAATAAATAAATAAAATAACTAATATAAATTATCAATAGTTATAAAACATAGACAACACAAATTATATAATATCATAAAAATTCATATTATTAAACTAAATATGAATAACATCTATAATAAAGTAAAGTATTAAAATATTAAAATATTGAATTATAATTAAATCATAATTCAAATACAAAATACGTTATTTGTTTTTTAGAAGAGATCAGATTTAATTTTCATTCTTGAAATAAATTTATTGTGAATTGAAAATAGAGTTTTAACATATATTCAAATAGTATCTTGATTGGAAAGGATAAGGGCTTGAGAGATAGAAAGAGGAGATGGGGAAAATAAATAAATAAAGATGAGTGTGGGTTGGTTAAAACTTGAAAGAGAAAGATAGAGATGGGGAAGGGAGTGAATAAAGATTGAGTAGGTAGAGAAAGGTGGGTTGAGAGAGATAGGGGGGAGAGAGATAAAAAAAAAAAATCTAAGATACTGTGGGGTTTGGTTTAGAGTGAGACAGAAAGAGAGTTGAAAGGGTACAAAAAAAGAGAAAAAAGTAACTACAAAATAATTTTTTAATTAATTTTATAATAAAAATTATCAAACATATTTAAAGGGCAATTACTGAATTCAATGGAGGCATTTTACATGTTATGTATTAAAAATAATAAAAAAAATTAATATAATATATATCAAACTTTTGCATCCAGTCCGGGCAATTGCCCCCTGAGGGTTCTTTTTATCTTTTTTTTTTTTTGGTATGTTTCGAAAGAAAAAAAAGAAAGGTTAACTTTTTAATAGTTATGTTTTTAATTTTTTTTTAAATTTGACATTCCTTCATAATTTAAAAATTAAAAAGATAAATTTGATTATCTAAAAAAAAAACCCAAAAAAATTGAGTAGTGAAAAGCAAGCTAAGTTTCCCAAAGCCTAATTAGATGCCGAAAACCACAAATTCAACATCCTAGTCACTTATTTTCTTGTAGGGTGTGAGTAAGAATTTAATGAGCAAAAAGAAAAATTAATTGGAAGGGGGTGTTTGGTTGAAAATTTTATTTTCTTGTAGGAATGTTTGGTTCGTCAAAAAGTAGTAAAAAAGTATAAAAAAAATACAAAAATTTGATATAAAAGTAATAAGTGACGAAATTTAATTGGAAGAAAGTACAAAAAATTGGTAGGTTTTGGTTGGCCAAAAACCCCCTAAAATTTCAATACATGTTTGAATGGATTAAAAAAAATAATAAAATAAAAGACATTAATTAATAAATTAACTTCCTAGTTTTCTTCTTTTTAATTTATCAAATCTTTGTGCTTTATTTATTTAATTTTATCATAAATTATATAAAGAATTTTGAATATCTATTTATCTATGTATCTTTTTAATAAATTCTTAATGCAAATACAACAAAAGCAAAAATTTCGAGTCCAAACGGTTTGGCACTCGACATCATAGCGTAATAATATGCATGCAGGCAAGAAGGCCAACTATGAAAAGGATGAGATTGATGCCGGAAAGACGTAAGAAGCAAACAGTCTATACACTTCTCCAGAGCATAGCTATAATAGGATGCAAGGCAAGCCAATTGGCTGGTTTTGAACTTGGAGTAGTGACAAAAACATGGCATTAAATGGTAGAATTACACCAAATCTACATCATCCCCATCCCCCAACAGGACGGTGCATTAATCTTGACCCACCATGTCCAGCCATTCGATTTATTTGTTAGTTTGAAGGCCAACTTCAAATTGCCCAATGCCTTCTCATCCATTTGCTTCCTTACCTTGAAACTAACTTTTTTTTTTTTTTTTTTAAGAAAACCTCCTTAGCGGGATGGAGGTTGGGCATGGGTCTCTACCAATATATTAATTAAATAAAAGAAATACATAAAGGAGAAAGACCTAAACTTGACCTCCAAAAGAAATGAAGGATAGCAGTAAACGAAAGTAGTAATTGGGTGGTGACTCACCACCATACGATAGAAAGGAGAGGGGCATGAACCTAACTTAAATAATGAAAAACAAATTCAAAATCAATACCATGATCATCGACGTTTCTTGCAAGCACCAGGGCCCACAACAAAGCCTTTCTCCATCTTCTTTTGCAAACGTTTTGAACATTTAAGACCTTTTGATAACCATATCATTAAAGTAGTGCCTGAGCAAGAATATGTCTGAATAACATCTCTAATGGAATCATTATCATGCGAGCGTTTATTCTCAGAAAGAAACTCGTCATTATTTTCCTGGCCACCACAAAATGAACCGTAGTTCTCTCCACCTTACTCGTCAACAGAAGAAGCCAATCTTTCTGACTATGATGTTCTAATACATCCTAAAACGGATCTATTGCTTGGTATATCCCCCGGTTGATAATTAAAAGCAACTCTACCAAGCTTAGGATCATAAACTAAAAGAGTGTAAGGGTCATGATGCCATAATTTCCTAGATAGTAACCCACGATAGGAGAAGCACCATATGGGATATAAGTAGGAACAGTATGTGAGAAAGCAGTAGTACGTGAAGCTGGCACAAGAGTAGAGGAGACAAATGTAGAAACTAGTACAGGGAAACTAGTAGGAGACTGAGTGCTAGCAGTAACAAGTGTCACTGGGAGACCAGCACGAACTGCAACAACCGTAGAACCTAAAGCTAAAGAAGTAGTAACTGGGACTGGAAGCTATGTAGAAACTGGAGGAGTCACAAATACCCCAGGTGATAATATCGAAGTAACTGGTGCAGAAAATGAGGATTTGGTAATAGGAACTGATGCATGTTTTGGTGTAGAGACCATAACAGATGAAGCAGGGGTCACCGGTGTGCACTAAGATAGCAGGTGCTATGGAGACAAGCTTAGAGACTAGCACATATTTGGAAACCCACCTGAGATTCCCTATCATTTGCTAGCTTTCCATTACCCTTTCCAGACTTAACATTCTCTTTAGCTGTCTTACTAATGTCATGTAAAGAATGTAGTAATGAAACACTCAGTGCTTGTAACCTAAGTGCTTACACGAAAGATAGTACTTAAGCTCCGTCTAAAATATTATTTTTTGCTAAAAGCCTTCATCTCCTTCTTCAATCCAAAATTTGTTAAGAAACTCTTGAGATTCATCAAATTCAACAAATATCCTAGTAACATTAGGCTGATACAATTAACCAAATGAACAACTAGGAATGGCAAAGAAATCCAAACGGGTACCACAAGAGAGTCTTCTGAGTATCTAAAAGTAGTAAACCACTTGAATAGCCTTATGGTGAATCCTTGAACACGCCAAGTCTGCCTTACCCAAAGACATGTGTAATCCTCCTCGAGCCTCATTCTAAGAAGGATGTGTTGAGGGTCAAGGAGAGAAATCTGAGATTCCCTTTACAATCGAAGTGAGGTGAAAATTTTTTTATTGTTTCTATATTTGGCTTTCCAAAGGAAAATTTCCTAATCAAAGATAACTTGAAAGGGGCTGCCATAATTAGTACTTCCTCAGCGGTGAATTTGATGGTAAATTTGCCTCGAAATGGGCCTCTATCTTTGAAAAGTATAAAAGGTTTAGGGTTCTTTTTCATTGGCTAAGGCATCCATGATTTAGGAGATCCAAAAATATCAATTTTTGGCGGGGGGGAATGTTGGGGTTAAGGTTTTTAGGTAGAGAGGTTTTGAGAAAAGTTTTTTTTTTTTGGTAGAGTTTCCAAAATTGGAAGGGTTTTTTGAAAGCTGTTAAAATAAGAAAGTCATCTTTGGGTTTAGGGTTATCAATTTGGATAGTAGGGGTGTCTAATTGGGACATATGATTTTCAATTAAAGAGTTTAGATTGTTGGAATTATCAATTTGGGAAATTAAGGTTTGAGAATTGGAACTAGGGTTTTCCATTTGCAAATTAGGGATATGGGGATTAGGGTTTTCAAAATTGGGGATTTGGGAAATTAGGGTTTGGGATTGGAATTAGGAATTAGGGATTTGAAGTAGAGATTGAGAATTTAGGATATTAGGGTTGATGGAATTAAGGATTTCATTAAGGGTAATTTGGTAAGATTGAACATTAGGGTTAAAGAGAGATGAATTAAGGTTAGGGTTTGTATAAGCAATGGTGGTGGCTGGAAGATTGGTGGGTGGAAATTAGGGTTAGAGTTAGGGTTAATATTAATTACAGTCAATTACATTGAATCCCTTGAAGCTTTCTTAATAGACACCCAATTCCCCTTAAAGTACTGGAAATTACATGGACACCTATTGTGCTCGTGTGAAAAAATCTAACATTCTGTTAAAAAATTAATTAATTGATCAAATAACAAATGTTGGTTATAACAAATTAATAACGACAATAAATTACATTTGGGCCTCCTATCGTCAGCAATCTTCTTAGGATTTAAACTATATGAGATAATTCATTTTGTTGAAACCAATTTGACAATTTGTCTCGGGGAAAAGTCACGAGATGATAGAGAAGTGAGAATATGTGCGTTGAAAACCCGTGGAAACCTAAATAACTCAAAGAATGGCCTCTCTTGGTTTTTTTGCTTAGGAGTCGGGAATAAGTACCGTGTATTTGCCATATAAAATTTCTTTTCTAAATTTGTTAGTTTGGTATAGGTAGGATAGGGTAATATTTGATGATAGTTTAATTTAAATAATTTAGTTTTAATTAATATATAATTTTATTTTACTATTTAATTTTTGCTATTAATAACATATCTTGTAAAACTGTTACTATTTTAGCAATTTCAGTTAGTTGTTACATTGTGAATTTATTGTGTGACAATAAAAGTTAGGTACGTCAGCCTAATTTTCTATACTTAATTGAGTGGACGAGGTTTAAATTTAATTAAATTTTTTCTGTTGTAAATATTATGTTAATTTTTTTAACACATTATTCCTTTTTATTGCATTATATTAAATAAAATAGTTTATTCAAATGTTTTATTAAACTAAAATTATTTTCAATAAATAATATAAATAAATTATATTTATTATATTTTATTTTTATTGAATTAAACTATTTTTAATAAATAATATAATTATAATAACTTTATTTAATTAATAATTTCCAAGGGCTTAGAATTTTACGTCTCAATCCGTGCAGCACTTAAATATTTTATCCCTTATTATTGTGCTAAGTCAATCTGATTATTGCTCAAAAGTTAAGAACACTGAAAATAAGTAAAGTTAAGAGCTAAAACATGAAAAGCACAAAAAGAGTAATTGGATAAATTAGAGAATGTGTTTTTATAAGTTTTCTTAGATGATTTAGAAATCAAGGAACCCCCCTATTTATAGTTCTCTACCTCCTCAATGGACAATTAGGATTTAATCTAACCAACGGTGATGATTTAGTCTTTAGAATCCTCAAGCAAAATATCTATAATATTTACAAGACAAAGCTTCTCGAGGAAGCCTCTTACACTCTCTATGATACTTAATTATTTTCCACAGTATATACATGAAAAGCCTTTGGAATACACATGACACTTCCAAAGTATTAAAGACTAATCTACACTTTACGAAAATGATCTAGAATATTTTAGAGGAAATGTAATAGAATATTCTAGAGTACTTAAGAACATTTCAAAATCTTTTGGAACTCTCTTAAACATTCTAGAGTTATGTAGGATGTTCTAGAATGCTCAAAAATAGTCAAAAGATACCAAAACTTTTGCCATTTTATTACTTCCATGTAAGCATCCAAATGGTGCCACATAAATGCCAATGTAGTAAGACGTGACATTCTTCTCCACTTACACTAGTGAACATCCTCATTGCTACTTCACTTTAATATTTGGCAGCTGAATTCGAAATTTCCATAAGTCATATTCGTACCAACAAATTGTTTTGCTATTCGGTTGACCCTTCCGTTTGATTAAGTCCTTGATATGGCCAAAATGGAAGCTGCGTCTTGGTGAAATCATGTGAGCCATAGTTATTTCTACTTCTTAGTCGTGAGACACTATGATTCTAGCTGTGTCATTTTTGTTACAAATAAAATGTTATGCATGTATTTTAAACTTGGCTGTGAAAGCATATTTTAGTCTTAAGTTTCTTTTTTTTTGTTTTTTTTTGTTTCCCATCTCGACTGTTGAAAATCAAGATATAATTCTATCTAGAGTTGTTCTTTTCCTAGCTGATCGAGGTAATCAAAATTTTCTGGCAAAACAATACTGTACGCCTCCATGCACCGTTTGAAGTTTGGGTGCCGCTCTTGCCTACTTCACGTGCTAACCATGTGCCGTCAACATACTGGTCCGTTCACCAGCATGCTTGCTTTTAGCATTTGCTTATTGGCTTGGTTCAAGCTGGTTACACATCCCCAGCTACGTGTGACTTCATGCTTATCCACCTCTGTGTAGATCAACCATAGTTTGCACTTCCGCGTGGATCAATTAATTAACCACTAGTATACCCTTCCACATGGATCAATCTGTCCAGCCCAAATCAAACCGGCCCAAACAGGTCCGATACTTTCTTTAATCCAATCAAATTTTTGTCAAGCAATTTTTGGCCGATTCAAATCGGTTTCTAGGGTTTTTAAACCTTCTTAATTCAATTTTTCCCTCTATTTCTAACTATTCTATCAACTTAGTATACTTATTCATCATGACTTCTCAAAATGATGTCGTATGCCCAAATCATACCGTTATTGACGACTCCAACTATAACATTTAGGTTGAACAGATATTCATGTTTCTGCTTGAACGTAAACTTTGGAGGTATGTCACTGGTGCATGTCTCAAGCAGTAGAAATTAGACAAAGAGACATAAAAAGAATTTGACAATTGTATTGAAGATTGGGACAGCGTTCACTATAACATTATTTCTTAGTTTATTAATACTTTATGTTCTGCCATTCAAAGTATTCTTCCTCAGTTTTAGAATGCTTATGCTACTTGGAAGTTTCTTACAAATCGATATAATTGCTCTAGTGATGCTGCTCTATAATTCCAAATAAAATCTGAACTCTATCAAATGCTGCAACTAGGTCAATTCATTGCTGATTATCATACCTAAGTCCATAGCCTTTACGATCAACCCTCTAAAGCAAATCCTTCATTCAAAGATGCTAAATCCATACAACTATTTGCGGCCTATAGAGAGCCAATTTATTCATTTTATGATAGGGATTCGAGATGAATTTTGAGACTACTTGTGTTTCTCTTCTACATCGTTCTCCTATTCGATCAGTTGAAACTACTCTCACTGAGTTTCTTCTGAGGAGACCCAGTAGAAGACTCCTCAACTACGAATTCGTAGTGGCTAGTACTCATACTCAGGGCATTTCTGCTGTATTTTCTGCTGCATTTTCATAATGCAACAAAGTCTGGTGTAATTATTGCAAGAAGATAGATCATCATATTAGAGAATGCCCCAAACTCAAAGCTAAGCGCTCAAATTCTCAACCTCGCCATCAAACTACTGTAGCATCCATTTCTAAACACCCAGGTTCTACCATTACTTCATCACTTACTACTGCTGATGTTTAGGCTATAATCTATCAGGTTATCACTCGTTCTTCTCCTAATTTGTCTGCCGCCACAGGGATGTCTATATCACCCTGGTATATTGATTCTGCTTGCTGCAACCATATGACTTCTGATTCCTCCTTACTTTTTCATAAATAGTCTTCTTCACAAGCCCAATTAATTTATACTGCTAATGGTTCTCGTATATCAGTTAGTTACATTGGTTCCATCACTAACCATAATTTTGGCATACGTAATACCTTTCTTGTTCCAAAGTTATCCTTAAATCTCCTCTCTTTAGGTCAACTTGTTGAACTTGGTTACATTGTAAAAGTTTTTACTAACAGGTGTATTGTGCAAGATCCTCGAATGGATCAATTGATTGTGTGACATCCTAAATTTTTTGTAAATTTTAAACACCTTATTAATATGATTTTTATTTTTAGAAATTTTAATTGCATTAATAGGACATTATTTTATAAATCTAATTAGTTTTTTTTCTTTTCTAAATTAGTTAGTTGGAAATCAAATTAGTAAATAACCATGGAATTAAATTGATGGATAAGGGTGATGAGGTGTCTACCTAATTAATGGTCTCAATTAACATGTGTGTATAGGTGTATCATGTAATGATAATAGGTGTGTGGGTGGAAGAAGCTCACAAGGCCACTTGGAAAGAAGGAAAAAAAATTATGGAGATAAGCCATGGGTGAGATGAAGTATGAGGGCCAAATTATATATACGTGTGTGTGTATGCATATGGGAATGTTGGAGACAAAGAATTGGAAAAGAAAGAAATAATAGTGGGTAAAAGAGGAAAATTTAAGGAAATTTGGGCAAATTTTAACGTATGTATTTTATTTTGTTAATTTAAAAAAAATAATTTTATGAAAGTTTAAATAGATTAAATTTGTTGAAATATAGTGGTAGTGTTTTATTTATTAGATTTATATTGTTAATTAATTTAGATTAAATTATGGTTTAATATATATAATTTATTTGAGTTAAAAATTTAGACCTGGAAATAATCAGCAGCAACCATCTCCATAATTGTATTTTGTTTAGCCAAATGTACATAATCACTAAGTAGAGGGTATTTAATGTGAATTTAAGTTAATGGGAGCCTCTTGTTAATAATAATAAAAATGATGATGATGGTAATAATAATAATAAATTACTAGTAGGTAATTAGTTAAGGGAATAAAATATTTGTCTAGGGAAGAATTATTAATCTAGGCCTCTTGGTTCAAATATAACAATTGAAGTGATTAGACTATAACATACGAATATTTGTTGATAAACCATAATTTATTAATACAGAATTTAACCCGAATTAAGAGAAAAGTCAGCAAGAAAGATCACTGGGCCCGTTCAGTTACGAGATTTATTCTTACAGTTGAAACTTAGTATTTTGTGTAAATGCATGATAAGAATATATAATTTCATTACATGACTACTTTTATACTACGAGAGAATGTAAATGATAGGATTGGACTTTATGGGGTTTGAAAAATTGCTCTCAAATATTCTAAAATTTATTGATAGTTATGTAGTTAATACTGCTGATTGTATGTTGAGAATTTAAGCTGTTAGGCTGAGACAATAGAATTATAATATAAGGGTAGTATATGAGGATATAAGGGTGGAAAAGGGTTATTGTTAATATTATAATAATTTCATATATTTTTACATGAAGAATATATTGAACGGCTATAAGGGTGGCATGGTGTGGAAAGGGAGTAATCTTGCATGAGCATTACACGGATTATTCATCTAATCCATAATGTTATCATCTATTTTATTTGATAATTACAATTACTCTGAGCACTTAAATTTATCTTTATATGAAAATATTTGTTGATATTATTTGAATATTTTTTATACTGGGCTTAGTAGCTCACCTCATCTTGTGGGTTTTTTTACAGAAAAGCCATTTGATATCGAGAATTAAGGATGACAAAGGCTAGTAGCCGATCTAGATCGTCGATTAACATTTAGAATAAGGCTTGGCATATGTGTAATATTTTTAAATAGCTAGATTAGGATAGAACTTATGTAATTAGTTTGGTTATCATATTTTGGTTTTTCTGTTAAAATCCAAGGTGTTACAAATTAGGACAGGATATAAAGTTGGTTGTCTCTTTGAGCTTACTTCTCTGCATCTATCTAGCTTTTCTTCATCAGTTTCTCAGACAGTTGCGAACTACCACCACCACTTCCAAATTGTGGCACTCTCATCTTGGTCATACTTCGTTGTCTCGTGTCTATTTATTAGTGTTAAAAAATCATTTAGGATCTGTTGATTTTTTCTTCCTTTGATTGTTTACCATATCAGTTAGGGAAACAAACTGCTTTACCATTTAATAAGAGCGATTCTATTTTTGCTGTACATTTTGATCTTGTTTATTCTAATGTTTGGGAACTTGCACCTATTGCTACCAAGGGGGGAGTCGCTACTTTGTGATTTTTGTAAATGATTTTTCACAATACACTTGGATTTATTTATTACATAACAAATTTAAGTTACCCAAAATTTTTGATAATTTTCACAAAATGATCTAAACTCAATTTTCTCGCAAAATTAAAATCTTTCGTTCTGATAATGCTATAGAATATAAAGATAATTCTATTCGTGAAAATCTTACGGATAATGGGTCTCTTCTTTATGTATCTTATCCTTATACATCCCAACAAAATGGTCACACTGAAAGGAAATATCGTCATGTTTTGAATATCATTTGATCACTTCTCATTTCTACTTCTCTACCTAAAGTCTTTTGGGGAAAAGTTACTCTCACAACCATTTACACAATTAATAGAATTCCTTCTTCCACAATTTCTAATTGCTCTCTTTATAAGCATTTGTAGGAAAAGGTACCGAATTACTCATGTCTTAAAATTTTTGGCTGTGTTTGTTTTGTCCTTCTTTCTTAACATGAGCGTATCAAATTAGAGCCTTGCTCTCACTTATGTTGTTTTATTGGCTATAGTATTAAACAAAAGGGCTATCGATGTTATGATCCCATTTCCAAATGAATAAGTCTAGTCTTTCCCGACATGCTTAATTCTGGGAAAATCGCTTATTTACTAACACGATCAAGCTTCCTTCTAGCCCTTTTCATCATTCACCCATTTTTACCAATCCTTCCATTTCAGATACAGATTTTTATGATACAGGTTCTTCAAACTCTCAAGATAACCACTCAACGTCATCACCGAGCTTATTCGGCATGCTTGTAGATTCGTCATCTCCACCTTCTGCTCCTAAACCTTCCACTATTGTTTCTGCCCTTGAACTTTCCCCTATTGTTTCTACTCTATCATCACCTGAATTTCACCATTGCACCCAAGTAAGAGTTCCTCATTCTTATCTTAATTATTACCATTTTTATTCCTCTGTTGCTTCTCTTTATAAGTTTGCACTTATCGCAAAGGCCAATTCTAACCCACTTTGGCAGCAGGTAATGAATGGTGGACTTAATGCTCTTATGTCTATCCATACTTGGTACTGGTTGACTTGCCTCATCATAAAGTTGTAGTAGGGTGTAAATGGGTTTATAGAATAAAGACTCGAATAGATAGATCAATGGAGCGTTATAAAGCTCGTCTTATTGTAAAATGTTTTACTCGGGAGTATGGTATTGATTATGAGGAGACATTTGCTCCTATGGCTTGCTTGACTTCTTTTTAATCATTACTGGCTGTTACAGCTATTTAGTGACGGACGGTATTCCATATAAATGTCAAAAATGCTTTCCTTAATGGTGACCTTACTAATGAGTTCTATGTGAGACCTCCTCATGGATACTGTCATCCTCCTCAGAAAGTTTGTCAACTTTGTAGGGCATTTTATGGGCTTAAATAGTCTCCTCGAGCTTGGTTTTCCAAGTTCAGTGCTGTTTTAGCCCAATAAGGGTTTGCTCCCAGTGCTAATGACTCTGTATTGTTTATTCATCTCTCCTCTATTGGTATGATTCTTCTATTGCTTTTTGTTGATGATATGGTTATAACTGGCAATGAAAAACTTGCTATTTATGGGGTTGATTCTCAAGCCATCTTTAGCAACTATCTTATATGCTCCATTTGAGTACACTTTTTGTTCGGACTATGGGTCATCCCATTTGGAGTTGAATTTGTTGCCAATACAATGAGTAGTACTGATGAGTCTTCTCACAGCGAGTACCAAGTTTCCTTTCTGAAAGGATCGGGGCCGGACTCTTTTCCTAAATGCTTTGAAAAGATGAGCTTGATAACATTCTAAATGTTACTGTGTATCAAGTCTCTTCTCATCTAGAGCTTCCAATTCTTCCAGTCGTAGGCGAGTATTTTTTTCCTGAGTAAAACCTTCTTGAAGAATAATCCGTACTAATGGATTTGACGCTCAATGGGAAGAACAGCTTCTATGTCATACACCAAAGTATATGAAGTAGCTTGTATAGATGTTCGTTATATTGTTCAATAGGACCAATGAGCTTCTTCAATTCCCTCATACCAATCTCATTTTGACTTCGCAACCATTTTTTTCAACAAATTTCTAAAAGTCCTTTTAAATGTTTCTGCAAGACCATTTGTAGGTGAATTGTACATGGAAGAATTATGTTGTTTAAAGTTGAACTTTTCATATAACTTGTTCAACAAACTATAGTAGAAAGGCTTTTTATTATTAGTTATGATGTATCGCAGCATACCATATCTAAAGATGATATTTGTGCAAATAAAATTCACAACATTTTCTTTTTTAATTTTTCTTAATGATATAGCTTCAGCCTACTTAGATAAGTAGTTAATCGCTGCCAAAATGTACAAATAGCCAACAAAAGACCTAGGCAATGGCCCTATTATGTCTAGCCCCCCTGCATCAAATGACTAAGAAGTGACGGATAGAGCGGTTCTAGCAGTTGATATATAAAGTTTCTATGGAATTGATAGGCTTGGCATCTTTTAGCACACTCCATGGAGTCTTTTACAATTATAGGCTAGTAGTATCCCATTCTTTTGATTTGAAAGTGAAGTTTTGGATCAGATTAATGAGTGCCGCATACACCAGAGTGAGCTTCTTCCAAAGCATATGTAGCTTCAACCTCTCCTAGACAGTGGAGAAATAATCCTTCGAATGAACGGTGGTAGAGTGTCTTATAGTAGACAAATATTAAAGCTCAATGCTTCATGTATGTTCTTCTGCATGGATCTTCTAGTACCTTCTGATGGAGTAGATAATCAATAAGCGGTTAATGCCAATCATTTTCTTTAATTTCAAATATTGAGATGGCATTTACATATCTGTCATCATCATCTTTATCATCGAAGAGTGGAAGAGTGACCTATCTTTGACAAATTGGGATTTGCATCTCCTGTTCAGGCAATACGAGTGTTGAAGCAAGCTTTGCAAGAGAATCTGCTTGTTTCTTATCTTTTCTTGGCACATGTTCCTAGGTAATGCAGCCAAGCCATCCTATCAATCGAGTTGCATAGTTTTAGTAGGGAACAAGTTTAGGCTTTCTTACTTCATATATATTTAACAATTGATTGATTATCAATTTTGAGTCTCCATACATATTAAGTTTTAACTGTTTCATGTCAACAGCCATTTCCAACCCAAGTATGAGTGCTTGATATTCAGCTTCATTATTTGAATAAAGCTGTGTAAGAGTGAAGGCGTAAGTGACACATCTCCTTCAGGAGTAAGAAATATTATACAGACTCCTGTACCATTGCCCTGAGTTGCTCTATCAAAATACATCTTCCATGGTTGTTGAACTTCCACATAGAGGACACCTTCATCCAGTAGTCTTCTAATAGTTCCCTGTTAGTTGGTATGGGATGATCAGCTAAGAAATCAGCTAAGGCTTGTCCCTTAACTGCCTTTTAAGGCACGTAAATAATCTTATATTCTTAAAGAAGAAAAGACCATCTTGCTAGTCGAACAAATAAGACTAGATTCGGTATGCTGTAGTTGACGAGATTAACTTTAGAGATGAGATAAACGGTATGAGTTTGAAAATAATGTCATAATATTTGAATTGTAAATTCTAAGGCCAAACACATCTTCTCGATTGGCAAGTAATTTAGCTCATTGGGGATCATCATACTACTAAGATAGTAAAGAACATTTTCTTCTCTTTTTTCATTTTCTTGAGCAGGTCAAGCCCCAATAGATCGTTCATGTGCAGCAATGTATAATACCAATGGCTTCCCAGGAATAAGAGCGGCCAACTGGCAATTTCATTAAATAATCCTTAATGTTTTTAAAGGCATTGCTGCATGATTCATCCCCTTTATATAGAAATTCTTTATTCATTAGTTGACTGAATGGTTGACAACTACCAGCTAAATTTGAAATGAACCGTCAAAGATAGGCTAATTGCCCTTGAAGACTCTTAAGCTCATGAATATTTCAAGGTTCAGGCATCTTCATGATAGCATTAACCTTTATTTGGTCTATTTCAATACCACAACGACGCACAATGAATCAAAGGAACTTTTCAAAGGTAACAATAAAGGCACACTTTAAGGGATTTATCTTGAGCTTGACTCAACGTGAGCTATCAAAAACCTTCTTTAGATCTTGAGATAATTTACTCTCTTTCTTGACTTCACAACAAGATCATCTACATAGTATTCAATATTTTTGTGAAGCATGCCATCGAAGATCTTTTGCATCGATCTTTGATAAATGGTCGCTGCATTCTTTAATCTAAACGGCATTACTTTGCAATAGTAAATGCCTTTGGGTGTATAAAAAAACTATTAACTCTTCATTTTGTGATGCCATACGGATTTGGTTGTAGCCAGAAGAGCTATCCATAAAAGATAAGGCTTTGTGACTAGTAGTAGCATCCACTATGAGTTCTGTCAATGGGAGCGGCAAGTCATCTTTTGGGCAAGCATGGTTAAGATCTCGAAAGTTTACGCATACTTGAATTTTTTTATTTTTCTTTTTAACAGAGACAATACTCGAAATCCAAGTTGGATACTTAACTTCTTAAATAAATCCAGCCTTAATGAGTTTATTGACTTCGGCAATCTTTGGAATCAACTCTAATCAGAATCAACAATGAGCTTGTTTAATTGGTCGGACATTCCACTTTACTACTAAATGATGAATAGCAACTTAAGGTCTAACCCAGTTATTTCTTTGTAGGTCCAAGCAAAACATCCATGTACTCTTTGAAAAGTTTAATGTAAGCTTTTTCTTCCTTAAGATTTAGAAAAGCGCATATGTAAATTAGTCATGGGTCTTCTAGTCTCCCAAGGTTGATTTTTTTCAAGTCATCAATAGTGGACTTAACATATTTTTCAAGTTCCAACGAAGAATCTTCAGCTTCCTTTTCCACTTGAGTTTCTTCATCACTTGCACTGATGTGAAAATGAATATTCAACATCCTTTTCATCAGGGAGGGTACTTGATGTCTTAGTAAAACATATTATGACTACCACTATTTGTCGCTTCACTTTCAATTATTTCTCAGCTATCACTACTAGAGCAGTATGACGCTTTATGTGAGACGGTATTTTACTTTTAAGATTTTTGGGATCATCTCAGCTAACATTAGTCTTTCCTTTCTTCTCAATAGTCTTCATAGAGAGTCCTGATCTATTCTTGACAAATTTCCTAAGTGCGCGAGATTAGATGACTTCATTTGATACTAAATTTTATGTCCTCAGTCGATCAAGGATTGAGTTATTTGATAAGCGGCCAAAACTAATACTCTTGAATTTGTGTCCTCCAAATAATGAGAAGTTGACATTTACAAATTTTCTCCTTCTAAACAATCAAAGACTCAAGTTTGTTTATTTACTTCTTCCAAGCGATCAAAGACAGAAGGCTTCATTAGTACTGGAGATTCATCTTCCTCAGCAATAATATGGTTAGCTGGTTTCTTTACAAAGATACGTACTGGAGTGGGTGGACTAAAGCCAAGGCCTAGCCGAGAATTCTGTACAGCATATCCCATTTGCCTTAGCATCTTTTGGGTTGAGTTTAACCTATACACATTTTGTCCATCAGTTTCTGGTGGCAATTTTCCTAAGCCAGAAGACTCATTTGGGTTATATCCAGCCTTTGCAAGAAATTTATATGCATTTAGATCAAAACCTTCATTTATACGAGTTGAAGGTAGTTTACCATATTCTACTCTAGGATTCTGTATTGGCAGAACAATTCCTAAAATTGGTGTAGTCACATTTGTTTGATTGATGTTGGTGATGAGAAGAGTCAGTCCACCCAAGGCTTGGTCATCAACTTTTCCAGCCTTTGGCACATAGCGAAGTACTGGAGTGGCATTCTTAGAGGCTTTCACGTTGCACTTCTCATTGCCACTTTTGATGGGTTTGCTGATTTCTTTCTTTTGATCAGCAATTTTGTAATTCTTGTCATTTTTTAGATTGCCACTTCATTGCACCTTATGCGTTAGTGAAATACTCACTAGTTGTAGTTCTTCCACCATAAGGTGTGATTCAGTTTCGGTGAATGGCTTCTAATCAGCTATAATCATTCTGACTTCATTATCATGACAGTAATTGAGGCAATGATGAGAGTAAAAGGAACCATACCATTCTCATGGATCCAAGGCCGACCCAATAGCATATTGTATGAAGTTCTGGCATGCCTAGTGGAACGATCTTTGCCTCTCATCTCCTCTCTTCATCAAATCAAGTCAACGAACTCTCAATGGCTCCTAAGAACGATTATTAGAAAGTTCCAAATCTGAAAGCCGAAGGCTTCAAATCCACTACCGACAACACCAACTCGTGTTTAGAAAATAAACACAATAAAGTTGCAATAACAAATTGAATTTTATTGATGTATGGAAAATGTGGATTACAATCTCTGAACTTCTAATCAAAGAATTAATTCTTTGATTCTTCTCTTCTTGACGTTGATGTGAGGACTTGAAACTTGATTTCGATCCAACACTTGAGTGTTCTTGATGCTTGAGAATCTCTGGTGCTTTGGCAGCTTGATCTAGTAGAGTCTTTTTTGTAAGTAAAAAAAATATGTCTCTTTGGTGAAGACCCCTTATTTATAGATGTGAAAGAGAGAATCATAATTGAATTTAACTTCTCTAAGATAATTATCTCATATTTAATTTGTTGATAAAAGATAATATCAAAGACTTAAGATCATATCACATCTCTTTAATAATTATCTCTTATTTATTTATTTTCATAAGAGATAACAATTAAGAGATAATAATCATCTTTAGCAATGAGCCCTACTGACAAGTGGCTCAATTTAATTGGTCAAGTCTTATCATATTCAAACTTTTCACTTTTACCTGTGATGACATGTAACTCATCTACATGTGCATTTTTCTTTAAATCTACTATAAGATACGTGGCAAGATTTAATTTGTTGATTTAATTAGGATTTTATTTTGACACTTGGCAATTTGTAATTAGCCAAAATTTGTGCGTCTACAGATTTGTCTGGCATCAAGGCGATTCATTAGTTTCTTGGTCAACAGTTTAAGATGAATGATTTGGGACACTAAGCTATTTTCAGGGTCTTGAGTTACCTTTAACTCTCAAGGATATTACCTTTCACAGGCTAAAAATGCTCTTGATTTTCTCTCTCTTGCTGGTCTGACTGATAATAAAACTGCTGATAGTTTAGAGTCCAATATGAAGCTATTTGCATTAACGGAGAACTCATATTTGACCCTACCTTTCATCGACAGCTTGTTGGAAGTCTCATTTATCTCACTATGACTCGTTTTGACATATTTTATGCTGTCACTTTGGTTAGTTACTTTATGCATGCACCCTATTCTACTCACTATATAGCTGTTCTTCGGATTCTGAGGTACATTAAGAGCACTCTATTTCATGAGCTCCTCTTTTCCTTATCCTCTTAATTATGCTTACGTGCTTTTTTGGATACTGGTTGGGCCAGTGATCCTATTGATCGTTGTCTTACTACAAGTTACTGCTTTCTTTTTGGCAATTCACTCATTTATTGGTGGAGTAAGAAGCAGTCTATCATCACTCATTCCAGTACCAAAGCTAAGTATCGTGCACTTGCTGACACTACGTCTGAGCCCCTCTGGCTTCTTGCAGACGTTGGTCACTTTTTCACTAGTAGCACTCCTTTGTATTATGATAATACTAGTGCCATCCAAATCATGTTTTTCATGAGCGTACAGAGGATATAAATTTTGATTGCCATTTTATTCGCCATCATGTCAAGCACGGCATATTCTAATTGCATCATATTTCCCCTTACCGATCAGCTTGCGGACACCTCCACCAGGTCTCATCGCCCCGGTCATCATCGTGAGCTTGTATCCAAACTCAAGTTGATCTCTTTGTTACCATCTTGAGTTTGAAGGAGGGTGTTAACATAGATAACAGACATGATTTAATTTATAGACGTTATATTATATATTATAGAATAATTAATTAGTAAATATATAGTAACTAATATATTCTAAATATGTACATTCCTATTTTAGGTTCTAGGTTATGTCTATATAAGAATCCTTCTTGTATCATTGCAATACACAGAGTTTAATAAAAATTTTCTACTTCTTATTATTTCAATTCTCTGTCCCATTTTTATTTCAACATTGTGGTTATCTTATGCATGGACAAAAGTGTCTTGTTTGTATGGGACCTATGAAGAAGAAGAAGAAGAAGAAGAAAAATAAGAAGAAGGAGACGAAGAAAGAGAAAAAAAATTCATGAACTACGTTTCTCCTTAACTCTCTGCTCTGTATCCATATATCTATGTATATAAATATTTCTACACACTATCTGATTCTTTAAGAAACCAAAGTCCGATTCTTTTTCAAATTTCTCCAAATTATCACTTTTAAAAACAAATAAAATCAAATAAAAATCTTCAACTAATTCAAAAGATCTGAATCTTTAATTGGAAGTGGCTACAATGTGTTCTTACACTAAGTGAGAGACTTCTTTAAATGGCATTGTCACACCATGTGCTTTAAATTGTTATTCTTAACTGTTTGTATGCCATAATTGTCATAAGTACAATAGCTTTACTTGCCATTAGTTTTCTTTACTTTTCAACTCCATCCTTTTACGAAACTAGTCATAACACTATGAATAAAATTAGGATTAAGCTTTTTATATAATTAAATATTAGACAAAAAATTAAATAAAAAATTTATGATAGTTCATGGATTTTAATTTATTTTTTTTTCAAAAATTTAGGCTATAGTAGCTATTGCATGTGTTTGTCTCTCTCTCTTCAATTAATTTTTGATAAACACAATAAAAAAAATCATAAAATTATGGTGCTTTAATTTAGAAGGTTTAGATTCTGTAAAATTATAATTAAGCAGAATTTAAATCGACAATTTTGATTTGTATATGATTTTTACCCTTGAAATACGGTAAAAATTTAAAATGCCCAAATCATTTTATGAGATAGATGATATTGGGATCCACTAAAATAAGAATTAAACGAAAAATTAAAAATATTAAAATAATCTCAATCGTTGAATGGAATGAAAACTAATTCTTAACTGTTGGATCTTAGTTGTGAGAGAAATATTTTCAAAAACTGTTCTGTTTTATTACATAAATAAAAAAAATACTAATAAAATTATTATTTTAAAAAATTAGTATGGATATTAAAAATAGAAATCAAAGTATATAATTATACTATCAGGCTGAGAAGTTCAACCCTAGGCCCGAAAAATAGAATTGACTTAGGTGGATTTAGAGCTTTCACTCTAGTTTTGCAGCCAAACTATCTATTATTATTTATTTATATACTTGTTTTTACCACAATGTGTTTGCTTCTACTGGACTTTGCTACAATGGTCCGAACCGGCTGGGAGATGGTCTGGACCGTTCTCTACTATGACTTCCTGCTTTGTTCTTCTCTCTTTGTCCTTGCTCTAGTCTGAATAGGGGCTCTTTATGTGGATACTGAGGGTTTGTCGTTGTTGATTTCCTCGTCTTCATCACTGCTAATAACGATTATTTCCTCTTATTTCCTACATTGAAGAGAATAAAACAAATAAGTGATAAAGATTAATAAAACTTGCTAGTTTATTAAACAATGCATGTTCTAATGCTAAGTTATGGAGTTTATTATTATACTTTTCAAGTGTAATCACGTATAAAGCACATAGAAATTGATTGTCATTTTATTCACCATCATGTCAAGTAAGGCACATTCTAGTTCCATCATATTTCTCCTACCGATCAGCTTGCAGACACCTTCACAAAGTCTCATCCCCCTGGTTGTCATCTTGAGCTTGTATCCAAACTCAAGTTGGCCTCTTTATTACCATCTTAAGTTTGAGGAAGGGTGTTAACATATATAATTGATATGATTTAATTTATATATGTTACAGTATATATTATAGAATAATTAATCAGTAAATATATGGTAACTAATATATTCTGAATATGTGCATTCCTGATTTAGGTTCTAGGTTATGTCTATATAAGAATCCTTCTTGTATCATTGCAATACACAGAGTTTAATACAAATTTTCTACTTTCTTTTATTTCAATCCTCTGTCCTATTTTTATTTTAACGCGGTGGTTGTCTTATTGTATGGACAAAGGAGTCGTGTGTATACGGGACCAATGAAAAAGAAGAAGAAGAATTCACAAACTATCGTTCCTCCTTAACTCTCTTCTCTTTATCCGCATATCTATGTATATAAATATTCTCTACATGCTCTTTGATCCTTTTATGAACCAAAGTCCCATTTTTTTTCAACTTCCTCCAAATTATCCTTTTTAAAAAAAATAAAATCAAATAAAAATTCTTAACTAATTCAAAAGATTTGAATCTTGAAGTGGAAGTGGCTACAATGTGTTCTTACGCTAAGTGAGGGACTTCTCTAAATGGTGTTGTTACACCATGTGCTTTTAAGTTGTTATTCTTAACCGTTAGTATGCCATAATTGCCATAAGTGTGATAGCTTGAATGCTTATCTTTTGTGCTTTTTCTCTTCATTTCTTTAATTAGTTTTCTTTACTTTTCAGCTTCATCCTTATAAAAAAAACTAATAATAACCCCTTTAATTAGTTTTCTTTATTTTTCACCTCTATCCTTATAAGAACCTAGTAATAACATCCTAAACAAAATTAGTATTAAGTTTCTTATATAATTGAAATTTTAGATAAGAAGTTCAAATCAAAAAATTATGACACTTCATGGGTTTTTATTTTTTTTTTCAAAATTTTAAGCTATAGCAGCTATTACTTGCGTTTCAATCCCTCTATCTCTAATTAATTTTTAATAAGCACAACAGAAAAAAAAAAAGGCCAAATTATGGTGCTTATTTGAAAGGTTCAACTTCTTTGAAATTATAATTGGGCGAAATTTAAGTTAACAATTTTGATTTGTATATGATATCTACCCTTGAAATACAATGAAATTTAAAATACCCAAATTATTTTGTCAGATAGATAATAGCGGAGTCCACTAAAATAAGAATTGAACGGGAATTTAAAATTTAAAAAATGCTCTCAATTGTTAAATAGAAGAAAAAATAATTCTTAACTGTTGAATCTTAGTTGTGAGCAAGACATTTTTAAAAACCGTTCTGTTTTATTATATAGATAAAAAAATACTAATAAAATTATTGTTTTCATAAATTAGTTTGAATATTAGAAATAGAAATTAAAGTATATAATTATGCCATCAGGCTGACAAGTACAACACTAGGCCCGAAAAATCCGATTGACTTAGGTGGGTTTAGAGCTTCCACTCTAGTTTTGCAGCCAAACTAGCTATTTTTTTCTTTCCTTAAGAAAATCACTTTAAATCGTAAATTGGATCAGATTGATTGATAATTTTTATCATAAATCCTTATAAAACCATTCACATTATTTAATAAAATTAAATTTATTTCAATGAGGAACAACTTTTTGATGTTGGTCTATTTCTTATTTTCAATGCAAAATTAAAACACCCTAATGTAACTTGATTTTACCTCCAAAACTACCCGTTTTTTAATTCAATATTTTATTGCGCCATATATGATCAATATAACTATTAAAACTCAGGTAGATGCCGAAAACCAGAAATTCAATATCATAGTCATTTAATTTCTTTTAGTTGTGTATGAAGTTAGAATTTTAGGAGCGAAAAGAAAAGGATAGAATGAAAAATAAATAAAATTTCAATACATATTTGAATGGACTAAAAAATATTAATTAATAAATTAATTTTTTAATTTAATTATTTATACTTTTTCAAATCTTGTATTTTTTAGGACTCATTGGGAGTTTCAAACTTTACAAAAAAAATCTCCATAAACACTAACTTTTAACTTTAATAAATTTTGGAAAAAAAAAAGTATATATACCATTAAAAAATGTAACAAGTCTAACAACCATATTATCCCCAAAAAAATGTCAAATGATAATATACTGCTCAAAATTATAAAATATATATATATACACTGTGATTTGGTAAAATTCATCCGAACGAATCATTTACCATCCGTTGAAGCCAACGTTAAATTTTTCGACACTATAATTTTATAATTTGGAGCTCCAAAAATCTCTTTAAAAAAAAAAAAAAAAAAAAACCTCTAATGTTATGTTTGGAACAATAATTTATGAAAAGAAATAAAAAAAGAAAAATTACATGCGTGCCAACCAAGGATGAGATCGTTGCTGAAAAGACATGCATGAGGAGCAAACGGTCGGTACTTCCCCTGAGCACAGCTACAGCAAGACGCAACGCAAGTCAATTGGGTGGTTTTGTACCTTGGAATAGTGACAAAAACATGGCATTAAACAGTAGAATTGCACTCCCAAGTCTACATTCATATCCCCACCGATACAACCGCGCCAAGACCTTGACTCTGCATGCCCCGCCATTTGATTTGTTTCGTCAGTTTTGAAGGCGATCTTCGAAATGCCCGATAACTATTCATTCATTTGGTTCCTCATCTTGAAAATATTGAGAAGATATAGCAGAGTTTCATTAATATTAATTACAGTCGATTACATTGAATCCCTTGAAGCTTTTTTAATAGAAACCCAATTCCCCTTTACATCGACCCTTAAAAATTTCCCATTCCGCTAATATATATATATATATTTAATCAAATAAAAAAATTTAATTATCTTCTATATTATTATAGGGTAAACCTATACGTTTGGTGAAACTTCTTTTTTGCGGTCCTTATTTTTGGTGAAACTTTTTTTTTTCTTTCTTCTCATGATATCTTTTAACTTCCTATAACCACTTACACTTTAATAGAATTAAAAATAATTTTTTTATAACTTCCACCTAAATAAGTAATTCTATCTATCTATTTTTTTTATTTCCATGTTCTTTAATCACCTACTATTTTGTAATTTTTTAATTTTTTTAAAAACTCGTTAATTATGTGTTATTTATTCAAATAATCTTAGCTCCTTGTTATATACTATTCAAATCACTTTTATTAATTTCTTTAACAAATTAATTAATAATACACATATAGTTTTAAAGTATAAATTAAAATTAAAAAAAATTAAACGCATCGCGTGTGCACTGATGTCTAATTACAGATTAATTATAACTTATGAAATTAATAATTCAGTTTGTTCAAACCAATTTAAATCTATGAAATTAATAATTCATTTCGTTCAAAGCCAATTTGACAATTTGTCTTGGGACAAAGTCGTGAGATGGTGGGGAAGTGAGAATCTGTGGGTTGCAAGCCCCTGGAAACCTAAATAAGTGTAGTGGTTGGCCCACACACTCAAAAAAGAGTGGCCTCTCTTGGTCTATTGCTTGGGAGTTGGGAATACAATATCTTCGAAGTTGTAAAGTACCATCTCACAGTTGTCTCGTATCCCCACGGCATTGCTGCCATAGCCCCCACTGCCATCTATTTGCTTCAAGGATTCCCATTCTAACCAAAACAATCAGGTTCGTATGCACTTACAAATATAAATAATGATCCCACATGGGTTTTTTTTTTTTTTTTTTTTTTTTTTTTTTTTTTGTGTCAGGTAGGGTAATATTGGGTACCAAGAAAAATAATTAAAATTATGTAAGATAGCATGATATTTACAATTTGGTAAAATATATTAAGATTTTTAACCATAAACTAACTAGATTGTGAATAATTTAAATCAAATGTGCTGAATACATAATGATTTTTTTTTTTTTTTGGAGGATAATTATCTATTGAGTTAGCAACAGGAAAATTGCACATTTTTCTCTCTCTAACCCACATATGCTTATTAAAATCAATTTATTAACTAATATTTGTTAGAATTATGACTTATACTCAATCATATTACAATGTTTGAATGAAATACATTATTTATCCATTTAAGATCATATTAGTTTTCAAGAAGATTGAGGGATGTGAGAGGTTTACTTTCCACGGTATTATACAACACTATAGTAATTCTAATTCATGAGTGACAATAGCTGTTACTAGCTAACAAGTGCAGAGAAAACCCATTAGATGATTACATACGTTGGTTTCACTAAATTTCACCAAATCTCTCATTTCTTTCTTATGATCTCTTTTCTTCTAATATGGATTGAGATTTAGAAGAAACAAATATAAGAATTTTTCATTATATATATATATATATATATAGTTACTTATAAAAAAAAAAAAGAACAAGCAAAGAACTTAACGGACAAATTGGAAATAATTGATCTTTTCATCTTACATTAGCGAATCAACTCTTTAACACATCAAACCATCAACTGCTGTGAGATGATATATAAAGTCTAAATTCTCAATCCTCAATCCTAGCTCGACCATTAACAATTCTTCCCTATCATATAAACAAAGAATTAGAATCTACGATGACCGATCAGTAGCTATAGAATTCGACGAGCTCGTCCGCAGAAACCGAATGCGAGTCGGCGTTCCCCAGCATCCAGAGCAAGTGATCGAAAAGTACAACCTCGCAAGCAACGCTGATCGCTCCTCCGCCGTCAGATCCGCCGCTCGATTTGTCGACCAGCACTTGGAAGAGCGGGTGGCCCATGACTTCCGAGCTGACTAGGTACCTCCGGCGAGATGTTCCGACGTATATGGTGTGGAGCGGTTCTCCACCGGCTGCGCCGTCGGATTCGTCGTTAGCTGCGACGGAGCTGCTGCTAATGTTGCAGTCAAATTTTGGGAACGACGGCCATTTCTTCAGTGCCGACTTGAGCTTCGTTAGCTTTCCTCCCTTCATTGTATTTGCCTAGTTTTCCAATATATATATATCTATATATATATAGAGAGAGAGAGAGAGAGAGAGAGAGGGGTGGGGGGATTTTGGGCGAAACGGGAGCAGAAGATTTCGTATATATAGGTAAAGAGGGTGAGGGGCAAATGTGGAAAGTCGAGAGCAGCGGCAATTGGCGAGTGGCGGGCCAACTTGAACTTGCTCAGTGCCAGCAGGATTTTTCTCTGTATATGGAAAGCAAGTTAACAGTATCTCGCTTTGGCATTTCCTAATTAAATACAATTATTTTTCTCTTTTTTTTTTTTTTTTTTTTTTCCCACTGAACAATTAAATATAATTGAAATTTATTGATTTCATGGCATAAAAGAAGTATGGGCAATGCCTTTCCTTGTTTGAAATAAATTACTATATATACAAGCTTAGTTTTTAATTAAAAAATATTTAAAGTATTTATATTTATATAATAAATAAGTCATAATAATAAAAGATTACTTTTTTTTAAAATTGAAATGTAGCTAGTAAGACCCTTTTCATGACGTTTCTATTTTCTACTTTTCTATTTATATTTTTAAAATTTTATAAACATACAATAAAAACATATTTATTAAATTTGTTTGTATTTTTTGTTTCTATAAAATAAAAAAATTAAATAGAAAAACGTAAAAATAAGAAGTGTTTTCATTCTATTTTTTGCGTTGCAAATATTTTATCAATTTTAGTATTTTATCTATTTTTATTACATCATATTAAAATGAATTATTTTATTTAAATATTTATTAGGTCAAAATTATTTTTAATAAATAAAATAATTAATTTAATTTTATTATCTAATATGCAATATATTTTATTAATTTATTCTTAATAAAAAATATAATTAAACTAATCTAATCAATCAAATAAGATTAATATAAAATATACTTTATTAAATTCATTTAATTTTTAAAAACTAATAAAATTAAATATTTTATTAAAAAATTAATAACTATAAACAAAATTATATTTTTAAATACAATTTAGTTAAAAAAAATGAAATACAACAGAAAATAAAAAAACAGAAAACAAAAATAGAAAAGTGATGACATTACTGAAAGGGCCTAAACAATCCCAACATGGTACTTTATATAAAATTAATTTTATATATGCTCCTTACTAAAATAACAATTTTTTTATCAAATGGAGTTTGTAATTTTTTTTATACTTTTTACTATTGGATAGTGCTTGTAAATCTATGATGTGTTTGGAATATCAATTTGCGAATGGAAAGCAAACTTAAAAGATAAGAGCTTATATATATTTATTTTGTAACACCCAATAGCCATTTTTGACCAATTGTTGAGATTTTGGGTCATTTACATATAGATCTTGGGCATTGCTACAAGTTGTTGATTTTATTTTATTTTATTTTCCTAGATTGAGTTGGACGAGAGTTAGACCTTGGATTGGAGTTAAGCATAGGGCCCAATCTATTTCTTTCTTTTCCTTTTCTTCTTTTCTTTTATTTTTCCTTTTTTCTTATTCTTGCCACTTACTAAAGCTAGCACGCGCGCGCTCACACATACACACATAGAGAAAGCTGGGGAAGAAATGTGGTGATTGTTGTTATAGTGTCCATTCGTGTTGAATTTGTTGGAGGTGAAAGATGTGTATTTTTTAAGGTCGATGAGCTTTTTAGATTTTTCTCCAATGTTTCTCTCTTCTTCGAATTTAAGGTATGTGAGGTAAAAACTTAATTTTATTTCTTAGGTGGCATTTAGGGGACTAAACTTTACCAAAGGTTACAAAAAGTTACAAAAGTAATCAACTTTTTCTAATTTTCTCCAATTGAATTTTGTCACATGTTACTTCTACACAAACTTTTTCTCATTCTTTTTGGCTTTCCAAACACCACCTCATTCTCTTCTGGATTTGAGTAATTATAACCTAGGTTTGGTTGGCATATATGTTTGTATATGATTACAAATATGATGCATGCACATTGGAAATGTGTTGAAGATCTTATGGTTTATTTTATATCAGACCTTGGATTGCGGTATTTGGATGTGTGACTTGTTGAGCTTGAGAATTGGAGTGATCAAATTTGGGTTTAAAATGGCGAAAGATGATTGTTGCAGTACAAATCAAGTTTTAGGAATGAGAATCTTGTGAGTAAAGTGTGAGTTACCTCGAGGGTTCAAGCAAGGTGCAAGTAGGGTACAACCTCACTAACTAGCTCGAAGCTCGAGGGTTCGAGCTGCCTACGACCAAGGTTGATTTGCCCCTTTTTGTTTGGTTTTTGAATCCATTTAATATGGAATTCTATTTTTTTATCTATTATGTGTTAGAGCATATATTATGCAATTATGGAATGCTTAATTTATGTATCAAGTATAGTACACTTTTACCATAGTAATGAGAATCTATATTATAGAAGTATAACATGGTTAAAATACTAAGATTGAAGTGATAGAAAGAGAAACTAATTGGGTAATTTTCTTTTTGACCGACTTTGTAAAAACCTTAATAAATAGTTGAATACTAATCGGAAATAAAGAGGAGGCTCTTGGATTGAGTCATAGAAAAATGAGTAGCAATATGTAGAAAGTGAAAAAGAAAAAGCAAATTAATATCTAAAAAGGGCAAATATGTCTAATTAATTAGATAGCTGAAGGACAAAATGAATTCTCACCAAAATTTATTGATTTATGTTTGATTTGAAATTGTATGAAAACTACAAATTTTTAATACTCAAATAAAATGAAATTTGATTTATTAAATACCATTTTAATTCTAAACATAGAATTTAATAAGAATTTCGAAAAATTTCTACAAGTTAAATAAAATCCTATCACCATTCCAAATATAGCGTTAGTAATTTTTAGTAACTTTTAAACTTTTGATGTTTGATAAAAATTGAAAAGTTGAAGAAAGTTAAAGAATTTTAAAAAATAAATCAATAATTATGTGTGTGTAGGTAATTTGTTTTTGGTGCTTGGTAAAAGTTGGAGAAATTCATTGTTCTTTTCAAGAACGGGCCCTTAAAAAGGGGTACCAAACTTGCTCAAAAAAACGTAGGGCCAATCAAATCCCAAACAAAAATTTGACAGTATTTGGATCGTAAAAATTACAACAAAAGTATAAAGATTTGATATACAAATAATATATGATGAAATTTAATTGGAAGAAAATATTAAAAAATTTTGAAAAAATTTGATGGTTCTTATTGATTTTGGTATAAAGATTTTTTTATTTATTTTTATTTTTATTTTTTATTTGTGTGTGTGTGTGTGTGTGGAGGCCCAACCCAATCTGCCGGCCCTCAGCTGGGATTGCAGTTGAAATAGCAGGGGTTCTTTGGTCATAAAGCTGAAACTAGGGTTTTAGATAGGGGAGCGGTATTAAATTTCACTTCCATTCTCCGCCACCGAGACGAAGCTCTCTATTCGTGCTGCGGAAAACTCCGATTAGCCACTCCAGAAGCCAAAACTAGGGCTTTTGTACAGACGCAGAAAGAGAAACAATCTAGGGCTTTTGTACAGACGCAGAAAGAGAAACAATGGCGACCGCACCGAGGGTTCTGTCCACGAAGGAGTCCGACATCCAGATGATGTTGGCCGCCGAAGTCCATCTCGGCACGAAAAACTGCGACTTTCAGATGGAGCGCTATGTTTTCAAGCGCCGCAACGATGGTTACTTCTTTCTTCCTCATTTTCATATCTCCGTACATATCCACATTTAGATCTATTTCTGTTTATACCTGTTTTTTTTGTGCTTATTTGTTTGAAGTGCGATCTGAAACAGTGTTAACAGTTAGCTGTTGATGTGAATCTGCATATGAACAAAGTTTAATTCCCTTTTTTTTTTTTCATGTGTATTATTAGGAAGACTGTTAGTAGATCTGAGGTTGTTTCATGCGATGTGAGTTTAGTGAATTGGTTGAAGCACATTGAATTGATCTTGTTTCCTGATATCGGATTTGTTATTCTCTGTTTAAAAACCTACATCTTCACTTTGTGTCTTTAATTTACAAATCTATTGACTATATATGCTCCCGCATAATATTTCTATCTTGTTTTAATGTTCTCTTTTTAACATACGTTTGTGTGATTGGTTTAAGAAACAATGTAATTATCAGATAACCTGTTTTTGATTGTAATATTACCTGTTTAAGAAACAAATGCGTGGATGGTGTGATTATTGAATAATGTAAATGTGATTTTATGATTTACTGAACGGTGCAAGTACTTCCATTGAAAATTCATTAAGCTCAATTAATGCACTATTGATTCATAACTCATTTTCATTTGTTGTGCAATTTGAAGGTTGGTTTCTTCATGTATCAAATACAAAGTTGCTGTCTTTTGTTTCTTTGCAAGCTTTCAGTGTATTATTAGCATGTGGTCAATGCTGGCAATTTGATCAAAAACTCGTTGAAATTTCGATCGCTGCAATCACCTAAGGTGCAAAGAAGCCCATTTGTTTTCCTGCACTGTTGTTTGTAAAACTATCTTCTCAATTTTGATGCTCAGGAATTTACATAATCAACCTTGGGAAGACATGGGAAAAGCTTCAGATGGCTGCCAGGGTTATTGTTGCAATTGAGAACCCCCAAGATATTATTGTTCAGTCTGCTAGGCCTTATGGTCAGAGAGCAGTCTTGAAGTTTGCACAGTACACTGGTGCTCATGCAATTGCTGGTCGTCACACTCCTGGCACATTCACTAACCAGCTCCAGACTTCATTTAGTGAGCCTCGTCTTTTGATCCTTACTGACCCAAGAACTGATCATCAGGTGTTTACCTCCTCCAAATTTCTTTATTAGTTGCAGAGTTTTTTTTAGTCTCTGGATGATTATTTCGGCATGAAATTAAATTGATTTCATATTCACGAATAACTATCCTTAATATCCATAAATGCCATAGTTGATAACCTTTTCTGCATAAACCACTCATAGTTGAGATTTTTATTGCTGATGTTCTGTTTCTGTGACCTTTTTATTCTTTTTAAACTCTTTATCCTGAACTGTCTGCAGCCTATAAAAGAAGCTGCCTTGGGAAACATTCCAACTATTGCATTCTGTGACACTGATTCCCCCATGCGCTATGTTGATATTGGCATCCCTGCCAATAACAAAGGGAAGCACAGCATTGGCTGTCTGTTCTGGCTGCTGGCAAGGATGGTTTTGCAGATGCGCAACACAATCCCTCAAGGGCATAAATGGGATGTGATGGTAAATGTTTAAACAAGTTTAGCATATTGTTGTGCTCTTTATCTGCTGTTTGTTTATTGCTTAAAACGAAAATAAAGTTGTGTTTGAACAAGTGTTGCGTAATAATATTGTTCAAGGTAATGTATTCTTGCTTTCCTGTTTGCAGGTTGACTTGTTTTTCTACCGAGAGCCTGAGGAAGCAAAGGAACAACAAGATGAGGATGCAGCTGTCGCCCCAGAATATATAGATTATGGTGCTGCTGCTCTTGGTGGTATTCCGAGCGATCAGTGGGGCGCAATGACTGATGCCCAGTGGGCATCTGATGCTGTTGCTCCTCCTGCCATTCCTGCAGCTCCTGCTGCCGACTGGACTCCAGATGCAGGTGGGTTTTCTTGTTCTGCCTTCAAATTATTGAAAACCATTAAAGACAGAATATTGTAGTTCAAGTGTTTTATAACTCAACTTGAGCATGTAGTCAGCCCAATTGAGCTTTGTTACCCTCTACTTTTTTCTTTTTTTTACTACTGTAGTTGTTCAGCTTTCTAGTTTACCTGACAAAACGGTTGATAAATTTAATTGTGATTCTCACCCTTTTCACTAACTTTGATTGGATTGTGACACTCAGTGGTTACAGTGCCAGTTGCTGGTGATGGGTGGGATGCTGCAGCTGCACCTGCACTGCCGACTGCCACTACCGCAGAGACGGGGGTTGGTTGGGTGTGAGAAGTTTGGAAGTAACTTTTTTTTCCAAGCCATTGTTTTTAACCTGTTTTAGCCTTCATTACTCTTATGAATTTTCTCATGGAGACAACAGATTGTTTTGGTCAACAATTTTGGTTTTTTTTTTTTTTTTTGGTAATTTATTTTTACTTTTTAGTAATTGTTTTGGTTTGTAGTTGATGTTCAAGTTCTATAACATTTTCAGTATACCTTTACTTATGAGATGAAATCGTTTTGGTCATGTCTGAAGCTTGTATTATGGTGTTTCTTCTTTATATTGGTCTGAGATTACTTTGTTGCAATTTAGCTAAGAATGGAATGCCCCCACAATTGGACAAATTGGTTGGCAGCCATTAACAAAGAGGTGGTTATGCAGTCAATTTTAGTGGAGCATTATTGTCTGCTAGATTGTCTTTTTCTGTAAGCTATGAAGTAAACTAGCTTTCTTGTCACCTAGTAATGATCAAAAGTTAGCTTGTTAACGTTGCATGTTTTTGCCTGTTCTTATTAAAGAGACTTAATTGGTAAACTATAACTAATATAAAATTTCAATTAGAGCGTTGCACGTTAGATTTATGTTTATATGAAGTGATTATATTTTATGCTCAATTTAACATGACAAATGAATTGGGGAAGATGATTTATATGCAGAAATCAACTAATTTAAAATTAAGGTTTTGTGTTGAGTTGATGTTTACATTTTATTAGTCCAGTGTCTACACTTAATTTTTTTATTGAATTTTTATTAAAGAAACTCATTGTCAATTTTACAATACCAAATCATACATTCAGTGGATAATTGTAAAATTGCTACATTTACGATTCGTTTGGTAATATTTTTGTTTCCAAAATTTTGAAAACCGGTAACAAAAATGTTTATTAAATCTCTTTATGTTTTTTTTGTTTCCAAAGAAATGAGAATTTAAACAGAAAAATAAAAACAAAACAAATGTGTCTTTGTTTGGTTTTCTTTTTGTGTTTACAATATTTTTATAAATTTTATTACTTTTTTCATTTTTGTTTTATCATATTAAAATAAATTATTTTATTCAATATTAAACTAAAATTATTTTTAATAAATATAATTTAATTAAATAAATTATCTAAATATGTAATATATTTTATTAATTTATTTTTAAAAAAGAACTAAATTAAATTAAATTAAATTAATTATTAATTATTAATTATTAATTAAATTTATTTAATATGAAATATTAATTATTAAATTATTTTTAATAAATATCACAATTAGATTAATTAATTTAATTAAATTAAATAATTAATTTAATATAGTTATTTTTAATTAATATTAAATATATTTTATTAAATTATTTTTAATAAATATCATAATTAAATTATTTGAACCATTTTGAAATATATTTTAGTAAATATTATAATGAAATTATAATTAATATATTTTATATTTACTGGATTAAATGATATAGTAATTATATTTTATTTATTTTTAAATAAATAATATAAATAAATTAATATGAAATATATTTTTTAAATTCTATTAAATTTTTCGAAACTGATAAAATTAAATATTTTATGAAAATAAAAAAATTAATAATTATAAACAAAAATGTATTTCCAAATATAGTTTTAATTTTCATTTCAAAAAAAATAAACAGTAACAGAAAATATAAAAGAGAAAACGACAACAGAAAAATGACAGTATTGTCAAACGAATCCTTAGATTTTGATCATGTTTTTTTGATATAACGTCTAATTTAGTTATTTACGGTGAAAATTTTATTTTACAAAAGCTCTTTTACCGGACTATGGAAGAAAATATCTGATATTATAATTTTTATCCATTAAAAAGATAGTCACTTAAAAATTAATCAATGAGAAATTCATGAATGTAGAGTAATAACTATAGTTATAATTGTTATATTGGACAACATTCTAATACTGTTATTGGTTGGCGAATACAGGTATCGGACATCTCAACTTAGTACTATGAATCAGTAAATTTACTGTATCATTTAAATAATTATAAAATACAATTTTGTTATAAAACACAAGTTACAAATAATATCTTAATATTGATTGAGAATTATATTCTAAATTTTGTAGAAGTAAACAACAAAACGAAGAAGAAAAGTTACTTGTGTCAAGTTGAGAACGGGGAGAAATAAACAATTTCATTTGTTATTCTTGGTTATTTTATCATCATCATCATTATTATTATTATTGTAGACTTTGCCAAGAGCATAAACTTATTTGAATACACCTCAACCTACACATCAAGCTTTTGATTTATTTCAATCAAAAAGTGGATCGGCTTGTGACGGTGGTCTGGAGATTAAAAAAGTAACCTTGGATTGTGATCATATTATGGACTGATTCGATTTGAATAGTTGTTGGTTTGATCTGGAAGGTCTTTAATAAGTGCCACAATGCTGTTTTGATGATTAATTAGTTAGTAATGTAGTTTGTCGTAATAAAGTTCATCTTGATCATTGGTTTGGACCTAATCTGACGGTGGAGAAGTCTTCTCCTTCCCTATAAGAGTTAAGCTCATGTTTTTTGTATATCATTTAAAATTTTGATAACAAATGAGTGGCATAAAACTCAATTCTGAATTTCTTGATAGTTCGTAATGTTATTATTAGAGCCATCTTTTCTAACAAATGGTAGACGAAATACATTTCAAGGAATTAGAATTTATGATTAGACAATTTAGGGAAAGGTAAGAAAGATGGATCAGAAAATATGGGCAGAGCAAGAATGATTTCTTGTAGGGTTAAATGAGTAGAAAACCATGATGACAAGATTGAGTATGAAGAATATTGACAAAATAGAGGCTTAGGTTTTGGGAATAAAAAACTTATGTCTGAAGCAAAATAAAAAAAAGATCCCAAATAGTTAGCTCAAGCTGATCTGTGAGAGCTCATTGTCATCTAAAAATAAAACTAATTTTGTGAGAACTCTAGTATTCTCAGAATGTCACAACTTTAATCTCCATTAGTTATCACTAACTCTTCCTCTGTCAATGCTCTCGTGGGCATCGTTGAAGGTGCTTCCTTAAACCAAACCACTTCAACAAGTCCCAATGTCGCCACCATTGATACTATTGCCATCGCCATTCCATCGTCTCTATCGCACAATATACTTCCGCCTTTGTAGCCTTCAAAGTTGCCCACACGATATTTTGACCACCATCCCTTTTGCCACCATTAAAGCACTATCCACCATCATCCCCCACTTTCCTTTCACTGCTCTAAAAGCTCTGGGATCGAATCCAGAACTGGCTAATAAAGAGATATTTTTTATTATTGTCAGAGGTAATCAACTCAAAACCTTTCTGATTGCCAAACCACTTCATCATCCCATTCATCCTCGTGTTTCCCTCTTCTATCATATTAAAATCACACAATTCTCATAGGCCACATTAGCCGTTGATTTCTACCATGTACACTTGGGCAAAATAGTAAACATTATTTTTTATATTGTCTTCACCAGCACGCTCAAGTTTACTTCCAGATGAGTGTCCACGAGGGTGAGGTTGATTGATAGAAAACTGTCGGCACAAAAACTGTGATGAAATGTGTTAAGGAATACTTCTTTGTGGCTTTGAGAATGGCATTCAATTTATTGGAGCTCACTTCCCTAGTTCTCCCTTGAGGATAAGGAATTTTAAAGGAGTAATGCTATGAATAGTTGCTGATCTGATCCGAATGATGGACTGAAGCTGTGGAGGGCCTTTAAGTGACCCCGCTTGCTATTCTATCACCCTTCGGCCGGCCTTGACTTGATAGGGCTCCTTCACCAGGATCAATGGCCGAGCAATACTACCACTACCCGTGAGGTTGCACTTAAATAAAGTGCAACGATACCATTTTGATGATTAGTCAATTAATAATGTAATTTGTTATAATAGATTTGATCCTAACTTTTGGTTTGGATCTAGTTTAACAGTGGAGTCTTCTTTTATATAAGAGTTGAGCTCACATTTTCGGTACCATCCAAAATTTTGATGATGAATTGTATTGCATTGCTTATAATAGAAGCTGAATTCTGAATTCCTTGATATTCCATGTTTGCTCAAATTATGAAGAGTTTCTTGTTAAAGGCTTGATTTACAATATCCACGCCAAAGAGCCAAGGATAGTGATGGATTTGGTGAGACGTTAGCGATGTTGAAGATGAGTCACCGACATTGGATAGAAAGAGTCGATAGACCATAGATAGTGACGCGATTATGGGCTAGGGCGACTCAGCCATAGCATATGGCGGTGACTGTTTGAACAGAGTTATTTTAAATATAAATACTAATTTTCAAAATATTTTCACAAAATTTTGACAGAAACTTAAAAAAAAAATTATCCATATTCCTCTAAATAAAAAAACAAAAATTCTGTATTCAGGTCTTTAACAGCATAACAAATAAAAAAAAAAACTGAAAAGACAATCTCATATGAAGTGGGAACTTCCCAAAAAAAAAAAGGAAGAAAAATGAGAAGTTCAGTAGCTTTCTTTGCGGACAAATGCCTACCAGTATTGTCAAAGCCAACGGTACCAGGGTCAGTTTTAGCATATACTGAACATCTGCAGCCACTTTGAATTTATTTGCCCCAACAAATACAGTATCTGAAATCAAGACTTAGCCCTCCTTGCAATATGGAGGGACCAAGCCACAGTCATTTCCCATTTAAAACATCATTCCTTGAAACAACTTGAATCGATAGCAAGGTGCAATGAAGCAGCTCTACCGATGAATCATTAATCCAGTGGCAAAAAAATAAATTACCTTCGATTAAACATGAAAAACAGACAGACAATCCACTGGAATCATCTGGGCCGTTTTCCGTACTCCCAAAAAAGCTGGTACCATCCAGTGAACCAGAGGGATGACATAACTTGCTGCATTACTCATACCACATATACATCAGTGATGAAGCAAATCCGTTAACACGGTAAAGGAAATTTGAACTGATTACGGTAGAAAACTGCAATAAATCATCTCCAACTTTCATAAGATTTAAAATATTTACAAGGTTGAGAAACTTCTAGAATAATGAACTGCAAAAGAGAAATTTTTTTTTTTTGGGGGGGGGGGGGGGGTTGCACGCTGAGAGCTCCAAAATAACAATTTGCTATCGCTGTCTACTTGATGTAATTCCTATTTTTTTTTTTAAATCTCAATTGATGATAGAGACTAACTGCCTGCCAATTTACAAGAAATGAACCTGTTCATTCAGAAAAACCTTTATGCTAATGCTGATTTCAGGGTGCAGAGCTCCAAGAATAGAATAATTAGGTGCCGCTATCTACTCAATGTACTTCCTGTTTTGTAACCAATTGATGATCGGAATAAATGCTGCCAATTTACAAGATCTGAACATGTTTGTTTTGGAAGAATCTATCTTTTACGCCAATGCTGATTTTTTTCCCCCTCAGTTTTTCAATCATCAATCTCCAATTTATTTCCAATTGAGAAATCCACATCCTTCGGATGGGTAGACCGATTCTGATGATGCTGGCAAGAATTATTAATTTTGATGGAAAAGCTGAGCAACTTTAATGGAACAGCATCTCGCCATAGTCAACCCAGTGCATGAAACTTTCAGAACATTCAGGGGCATCGTCGGAGTTCTGTGCACAGCAAATGACATCAGTTCATTTTATTTTCTTTTCCAAAAAGGGGTAATAAGATACAAGTGAGCAAAAAGGGACAACGACAAATAAATTAAAATACAAGGAGAACGAATTAGAGAAGTTTCAATAAATGGACAATTCAGTCAAAATGCAAGTTCAAAGAAAAAAAAGAGTTGAAAACTAGAAACGAATGGAAGCACTTCAGTGAGCTTATATTTCTTTCCATTTAGTTTGGCAGTTTGGCTTTAATATTATGAAAAAAATTTGAATCTCTGCTCCAGTAAAACATGGACCTCTGAAATAGCCCAAAACAAATTTTTGCTGCTTCATTCTTTTGTTTTTTTGGCGGTGGTGGTTGTTGTAATGATAGTTGTTCCTGGAGACATGTGACATCACTTAGATTTACTACAACAATTAAATAAATAACTAAAACCAAAAAGGAGATGAAAGCCAAGAATAACCACAATTCCAACCCAGCACACGTCAACTTGAGATGGATAACAATTCGACTAAGAATTGAAGCAGATATGTATTTCAATCATTGCAAGGAATAGGTACATGGTATTTTAGGCGCTGGAAGCAGCAATGCACAATTGCTTGTACCTAGAAATTGACTCTAACTCAGCCCCTTCCCAACCACTTGGTTGGCTGGATGCATCCCTCTTCCTTTATCATAATCTTCAATATGGATAGTGTCATTGCTGCTTGGTTGGCATTTTTTTTTTGGTTGGGGGGAAGGGGGAGGCAAAATGCTCAATATGGATGTCACTCTCCTAGACTGAGACAATTAGTTTAATTGTACATGCTCAAATATTCTTAATCAATTTCTCCCCCTTTTTCTCCAATTGATGTTACTATCATCTCATGAAGTTGCTCATTCCTAAGCTTAGCTTTCACTAGTTTTATCGTTCATTCACCTCAATATCTTCATTCAAGCTACATTATTCTCCGCTTATACCTCTCCTCTCTACATTCAACCTACATTCACTATGCAAACACATTGTTTCTTGATTTGCTGGTATGGCTTTACAAAATTTTCCTTTTACTCTCATAGCTATATGTCATTCATGCAAAAACACCTGAAGACCATTCCTTGGTCCATCAGGCTTTGATTCTATAAGAAACATCAACAACAAAGATATATGCATGAACCATTTTCATACTACAATTAAGTTCAACAAGTCATTGCAGTGACAGCTGTAAGAGTCAACACATTACTGACCTTCATGCTGCACCCAGCTTCACTTGGAGTACTTGATTCCAATTTTATACCAGTTTCAACACTATCCGATGATGCACCAGCAATGGGAGAGGTTATGAGTGTAGATCTGCAGCAATTGGATTCAGGGTTCAAACATCAAAATATGGATGTGACTCACTAGAAGTTTTCAAATGATCTTGTGCACCTTAAAACTGAACCAGTTTAAAAATACCAAGCAGAAAAGGTATCTATCTGCATTTTTGTGATTTTAAAAGTGGGAAGACATTGGCAGAAAAATTTTGGTTGCTTCCATAGTGTTTCCAGGTTGAAATGTCCTGCAAGTCAAATTGAACAACCAGGAATGGAACCAGACTTGCATTGAATATCATTGTCCCACAACAATTCTTCAACATCAGACATTTTATTCTATGGCAAGCACTGAATGAAAGAAAGCAGCGAAAACAGTTTGGATGTCCTCTGGGTGGGGCAGGCCTATGTGAGTACATGCACAGAAGGCTGTGAAAGAATTATTTCCAATAAAAATGCCAGGATCAAAAACTGTTATACACAGAATTGACTTTTTTTCGTTTTGGATTTTTTGTTTGTTTATTTATTTATATTTTTCCCCGGGGGAAGGGAATGAATGAAGTGATGCAGGTGATGACAGCAGTTAAAATATGGAAGAACTTTCTTCTTTTAACCTTTATACAGAGCAGCATTCCAAGAATCATTACAAGCAGAATCTTGAAAATTACCTTTCATAAGTGTCCTCTTCACACGAATTTCCAGATGAAGAAAGCCATTCCACATCAAGAAAATTCGAGCAGTTAAATGAATCCAGATGGTCATCGAAACAATTACATTCGTTTTCTAGACATGGTCCCAGCTGCATATCTGGGAAAAGGCGTCTAGACGACATTGAGGGGGTATACCTACAAAAGAAGCTAATAAGTTAAGACGAATGTTTCAAAACATTAAAACCACAACCTACAACATGAGACATTTTCCCTAATAGCTTGCACTAACCACACCTCCTTGCCAGAGGAAGAGGATTACACTTTTTATTTCCAAAGGAATACACACAGAGGCAGACAAACAAAATAAGAAAAAAATTATCTTTTAAAAATGATGAATAATGAGCATTAAAGTTCAAGGTACCTGAACCTAGGCCATGTTAGAAAACAAAATATGAGTTTCTGAAAATAGCTTATATTCAAATTTTGATAACTTATATCAACATGTCCTATGGACTAGTAAAACCTAAGAAAAAATAAAATGTGGATCTATAAACCAGTAGGTGCACTCAAACATCCCTGATTTAATTGACTCTGATAACCACGCAAACAGTTCAGGATTATACGTCAACTAAAATGTGTAAACAAGTGATGCACATGATCCGCACTAATTTGAGCATAAATGTATACAAGTATGTGTATGGATATACTTAGACATTTTTACACATATAAATGCCTATGCAGACATTTAACTGTTTGGAACCACATGGAAAGTGATTTATTTTTTGAAAATTGGTAATTCATATGAATCTCCCAGAATGCAGCCTTCATAATCTATTTGCATCTGATCAGGTAACAAACACATAACTGTTTATATAAACTCTTATTTCCAACACATAACTAAAGGCATGTGTCTAACTCCAGTCAACAATGACAAATGAGTTGTCCAGTTAAAGCACCACAGCCTGGTTGCAAATATAGCATTCCAAACTTGAGAACAATCAAAGTGGCTATGTTTAGCCTCTATGCACTGCACCCAATTCTTTCAAAGCAGAGATGACTTCAAGATAACCACCATATGGCATAACACATGAGAACACTCGATGATGCTCCATGGACTATTCATTTCCATGAAAGACAAGCCATGTATGCAGAAAGATACAAGAGGCGTGAAAATATAAAATCTATTCAATACAATATTCAAGCTTAAAATATTGATTACAAATGACAGCTTTACTTATTCATTTGGATTAAATAATTCGATTTCCAAGTGACTGAGTTTAAATGATAAATTAAAGTCCCTTTGGTCATTTCAGGACTCCGTCCATAAGAGCTCCCCATCAGAAGACAAATTGGTATGATTAACTGATCCACTTGGTCTTTTATGGACAAATCATGATGTGGAACATTGTAGATATATCAAAACCTTCTTCATTTAAGAGATAAATTGAATCAAATGGTTTATTTGGCCTTTCATTAATTATTAATTTCCATAAACCAAATTATGTGAAATTCCCATGCGTTCTGGTAGAAAAGCAGTGTTAAATGGAGGAACTTCTCGAGTTGATTGATTTAGAAAATATTATGTAACTCACCTGGAATAAGATACTTCACTTTCACAAGTTGAGATTTCAGGTGTTGACTCTAAAAGAACCTTGTTACCACCATGTGTCTGATCAAGCAAAGGCTGGTTGTGATTTTCATTCTGTTTAGCTGCTTCAATTAGTGAGTTGCTTTCATGAAGAATGTTTCCATCTGATAGTGATCTCTTAAAGGACGACCTGCACATACAGAATATAGACTTATTAATCAATCTCTGCTGCAATGAGCAGCAACCAGGGATGAATGGGTGACAGAAATTGCTCAATGTCAATGTCCAAACAGAAAGCTTTGAAGAACTCATGGATTTCTCACACACAGAGACAGACAGAAGAGATAGAGAGAGAGAGAGAGAGAGAGAGAGAGAGAGAGAGATTAATTCTTAAACAAGCAATAAGAGGGAGTTCATCTATTTCATTTTCCTTGTTTTTGTTCTCTATTATTCTTGCTAATTAGTTATCAATTATTTTTACTGACATGATCTATAAATATTTAATGGAATGAAAACACCTTCATGATATTGCTTCAAGATTAACAGAGCAATTCACCACAAAAACACTTCTATACCTTGCATATTCATCAGCAAAATCAGGACCATGCCTACCAACGTTGTAATGCTGATCTGAATCCAGTTCCCAAAGAGCTGGTTTACCTTGTTGTGGCTGGAAATGCCCCAAGAACCTGCCCAAATATTGAGCAAGGTGAATATTAAAAAAAAAAAAAAAAAAAAACAAAAAATATACTAATGATAGAACAAAAACAATGCTAACCAAAGACAAGAAATTTTTTACTGAGGGCTATATTCTGTCCCATACAAACATCTTTCTTCCAGATTAATTGGGGAAGGAAATGAAAAGCTAAGTGAAACAACGGAACAAAATGTTAATTAGATAATGCCACTCCAAGTTTATTGTCATCAAGGTTACAAGAATGTAACCTCCAAGTGCCTGATGTTCTGTTACAGAAAGAGGTGTGCATTTTTTTTTTTTTTCGGCGGGGAGTATCTGACTTACACATTAATTGCATCTTGCTTTTCAGCATCCATGTAGGCATTACTGTAGTATCGCTGTAGAGTTCTGAAGAACTCCTGGGACTGAGTTGCTGCTTTCCACTGACCTCTTCTCTGGGAGAATATCTGTTAAGTAGTCCAAAAGAATAAGGATGGTAGGTAATATTACCAATTTAAACAATACTGAACCAAGAAAGAAACCTAACAAAATGCGGACGAGTTCACAATAAATGGTCTGAGTATATCGGTCTCCTCCTAGAATGGCTGGAGACAATTAAGTCACTAGATGGTATTCAAAAAAATAACAGAATTTGGGATGTGATGATAAAGGGAAATAAATGTGTAGTGGTGTGAATTTTAAACCCGGACTCAATATGCCTTGGTTTGCTTACCGATTGGATAGTATGCGAAGGAAATGAAGACAAGGTGTTAAAATGGATCAGAATGTGCTTGAGCTGAAGATTGATTAAAGAAATACTGAGTTATAATTCCATGCATTTCAAAAAAATAATCCAATTTCTATAGCATCCTCCCTTTTGTTTGGATAAATAGTATACAAACTTTACTAATAAACAGGGGATGCCACCCAATTACAACTCATATATTGTTAAGTCCGGGAATACAAATTCAAGAACTCAACAAAGGTCAAAAAAAATTTATTCACCAACATACAATTTCTCCATAATAAATCATGGTTGAATGATTGATTATTCCACAGCCAAACAATGTTGAAAACTTGTAATAATTATATAATGATTTTTGTTAACCTTAAATATGGACTGCTAATTAAGACACAAATAGTAGGCAACTAAACTACATCAACATGCCAATATTATTAAACACGTGTTGGTTTAGTCATTTGGAAAAATATTACTGCAATAAATGGTAATATACTATCAACATTAGCATAATTATATTGATATATTACTGTTACAACTTTTTTTTTTTTTATATCTCAGGATGTTCGGGCCAGCTTGCACGCACCTCGACTAATCCCTGTGACCCTGAAATTAACGACCAGGTAAACCCTCCAGTGGCCACAGTATCAGTGGCAAACGGGTTTCGAACCTGAGACCACAGGGGGAGCAAACCCCTTGGCCCCAAGTCAATTCCCACTGAACCACCCACCGTGGCTTATATTACTGTTACAACTTACATGTGGATTTTGGAAAAACATTTCTTTAATCCAATGATATTCTACATTTAGGATTAATCAAATATACTGCTTTTGTCAACGAATGCGAAGCATTTTAAGTCATCATTTTGCTTCCTAAGCACAAGCTTAGGATTCCAATGTACACACCACCAATAAATTAATTACAGTGGACAAATTGACCTTTTACATTCATACAAAACATAAGGAACCAAATTCTGTCATCTAGTCCCATTCAATAAAAGAATACAAAAAATATCTGCCAGGCATCGTGATCTCCCAATGGACTAAACCATATATAAAATATCAATCAAAACCAATTCAAAGTTTCCAATGAGATGCATGAAACTTATAGAGTAAGTAAACTTCAACAGAAGTTTGTTAGGTTCAAGGCATGCAAATATATTTCAACATAAGTTTTTTAGGGTCTAGGCGTGCAAATATATTTCAACACCTCTCTGTGTTCACACCTAAAAGTAAATAGAAGGATTACCTTATTGTGTGCAGCAGATCCACCATATTGTAGTGCAAGTGTGTCACCCATTGTCTCATACATGCTCATTAAGTCATCCGCTAAATGGCAATCCAGATCAACAATTGAGTCGTCTATAAATCCTAAAGCTAGCAGCTGACGCCCAAGAGCAACCAAGCCATATGCATATTGAGCAACATTCGTGCGATCTAAACAGTCTATGCAATTCGTCCTTAGGACCCCTTTTTGAAAGATCGGAGACTTGACAAAGAGATTTCTACCAGCATCAATGCTAACACCATTATATCTTGTTTCAGCATCAGCATCCTTTTCAGTTACACGAAGACTATGTTCAGAGCAATCACCACTCACATCATCCCTGCATCAATTTTTCTCAAAAAGTGTTATTAGCTATGCAGAATCCATAAGCAATAATTAAAGCAAGTAACTAGAAAATTGCAGCCAAAGAGAGATTCTCAGCAAGTAGCAGTTCCTTATCAAGGAAGATAATCACAAATCAAATTATAAAGCAATCATCTCCTTTTTTCAGAAATTGCAAATCAATTTCTCACATAGCCAATTTTAATGTGTTTTTTTTAAATTTTTTTTATTTTTATTTTTTTACACTAGAGGTATCTACCCCGCCAGAACTAGGAGACAGGCAATGCCAAGGGGTTCAAACTAGTGACATCTCTTTCAATCAGAAGAGATCTTACCGTTGAATGGCTCCCGTGTGGATTTGAAGGAGTATTATATGAAACAACAGGTTTTGCGATCGTCCAATTATTTCTATAACCTATTAATAATTGAACCAGCAACCTTTAGCACTGGTTATGCTCAGTTCTAAGGTGAGTAAAACAAAAACCTATGAGAATGGACAACTTGCCAAGTGCCCAGCAAAGCTCTAATAGAGCTGGATTAAGATTCATGTCTACGAGGGAGAATGCAAAAACTATCACTATCTACAATACATTTGTACTTTGTGAACATATAATCTGCTTGTTATTTTTTCAACTACATAGGTCGTTATCATTAAAAATGTCAAATATACATGGAATTGCAGATGAGCCAAGCCGAGCCAAGCATGGCACTGTTCAAGCTTGTAAACAAGCCCAATTTTGTCATTCAAGCCCAGCTTATTTGTATATGAACAAGCTTGAGCGAGCCTGAGCCGATTATGAACAACTCTCTATTGGTAATTTTTTTTTTTTTTAATCACAATCAAGTTTTCGTAAGCCACAAGAAATAACCAAACGTAGTTTCATTTATATGTTATATCCATATATTTCAAATGTAACTACTAACATAGAAATATTATATATATGTAACTGCTAATTTATTTAGATATAACCTATAAATTTAAAATATTATTGTGGAGAATGATAGTTTAAAAAGTAATTAATTACTAACATCGAAATGATTTAGCTAAAACTTCAATAAACAAAAATGTACTTTTTAGAATAAAAATGATATAAATAAAAAAATATTTAATTAACATATTTTAGATATAAATTATTTGATAAAAAGGTTTTCAGAGTCCTTAATGAGCAGAGTAAGGTAATGTATAGACTCAGCTTGTTTACTCAACGAGCCTAATTTTTCAGCTGTTTTATCGGATAAACGAGTCAACCCATACTCTTAACAAAACAAGCCCGAGCCCTTTCATGAACGGCTCAGTTCATTTACAGCCCCAGATATACAAACAATTATTAATTGAAAACCTACTAATAGTATAGCCCAAAATGTAGCATCACAATAATATTTTTTGCTAGCTGCATTTGTAGAATTATTAGGACCGATATCAGGCTTGGATTGCTAAACGCCACAGTCCAGCTAGCCAAAGATTAAACCAACAAGCTGCAATGACAGACATCAACAATGTAATATGCTATGACCGGAATATCACCCTTGATTTTTAGAGAACAATATACATATTATAGAAAAAGATAGAGAAAAAGGTTATCCTGGCACAAAATGAAGTTGCAGTTTATATAAAACTTACGCAAAGCATGACCTATTAAGCAATCCCTTCGCGCCTGAAGTTGGTGCTACTTGACAATAAAAGAAGCCGGTGAAGTTCAACGCATACGCAGCCACTTTGCTTAAAAGTGAAAGCACATCTGATGCTTTTCTGGAACAGAAAAAGGACAAGGCAAATTCACATCAATGACCCTAGTTATAGGACTATAAAAAATTAAACACAAGCAAGGAGAAGTGAACATACTTTTTAGAGTATTTGTTAAGATCCCAGTGAAGGAACTTCAAGTGATTCACTCCAGTTAAATCTTTATTAATTAAAGCAATAGCATTGGCAAACTCTGAACGCAGAATAGATTCTCGGGGCTTCTTCTCATGAGTCTTCCGATCACAAACAGTTACAGCAGAAAAGGAAAAAAAAAGGGATTTAATTGTTAACTTTCTGATGAACTTACACTGGACATCATTAAAACACCTACCTACAAGTGATTCATCAGCTAATTCACAAAGGCCTACCTTTATCAAATTCAATACAACAATCGGATTTCCATATCTCTTGACAAGATTCTCAAAGTGAAGCCTAGTAGCTTGGTAATTATGGTCCTTCTTTGATACTGGAAAAATAAAGAATGTCATAAAAACATGATGGAAACTACAATTTAATACAAGATTTCAGTATGGCCAAGTCATACATATGATGTCTGGCTTAATATTCAATCTTGAAGTTTCCTGTGACCAAAAAAGAGGGATTGAACCCCGGTTCTGCACAACAGAACTTATTTTCGTTGGGCATTCTTCGGAGACATCTTCAAACACTACCTGTTCTGTCTCAACATCATTGGCCACTCGACCCTTCTCATTGACACCTCGTTTCAAGTATCTACACACAAAAAAAGAAAAAAGTAAAATAAGAGTCAGCATGAGTGAATTTCTTGTGGAAGGATGGGTACTCTTCATTTAATGCACTGACTATACATGCAGTAATTTACAACTTGTTGGCCAAAGGAACTCGCAAGGAAAGCTTCATAGCTAAACACCAAAAGAAAGCGATCCACTAAGATACTTTGCCAAAAAAAAAAAAAAGAAGCTATAGTCACATAAATAAACTTGAAATTGCAAGACCTAAAATGATACGGCGAGCTTCTCCCCATTTGGTGCACATATAGCATGCTAGGAATTAGTGTAGGTGAAATGGCACTATAGACATGCACACATTATTGAAGTCATTTATCTCATAAAGGAAGCATTTTTTTTCAAACCTAGTTCCAGCAAAATGACGCGATCGTCGGGCAATAAGGGTCAACTTGAAGTCCTTTCCAGATATTGAAAGTTTGACCTGGTATGACAAAACATGGAATCATGTGGTTACTGGTTAGTCAATTTTGAAATGTAGACCTCGTAATCAAACTGCAAACCACAAATATTAGTCAAAAAATCTGAATCATTCATGAAAAAAGACATTTCTCATTTGCATAAACCGTAAGGCTGGGCAAGGCTATAAGAAAATGAAATCTTGATACAAATGGACTTAATTACAATATTTTACATAGGAAACCATACTATTGACAGGTGGAAGAAGTACATAAAGAAATCAATAATAAGATAGCAAGGGAAAAACATGATGCTTCCCATGATAACTACTGAAATTTTCATGATTTAACAAAGAGCACTCAACAGCATTAGAATAGAAAGGGAAAAACATGATGCTTCCCATAATCACTATTGAAATTTTCATGATTTAATAAAGAGCAATCAACAGCATTAGAAGAAGAAAAAGAAAGAAATCCAAACAAAAAGGTTCAAATATATAATTCTACTAAGCAACCTGATTATAGCAGTTTCAATAGATCATTATATGGAGGCCCAAAAGAAAACATAATAAATGATAAAACTACTCACATGACCTTTTGGTCAACTTTTTATTACTTCCCAAATATCTAAAAACTGGCAGTACCCAAAAGAAAGCCAATACCTGTTTAAAGAAGCCATATACCAATGCAACAGTCCATAGAGTATTATTGAGGTGATTCCGGATTCCACGAGTTAAGAACTCGTTCCAAACAAACATGGTTTCGTAAATAATTGGTCCTCTCTCATGATTACACAAGTTCTTCTGAAGACTATGCATGGCATGATAGGAGTAGCTAAAAAAGAAGTCCTTCGTAAGATCCACTGAGCACAATAGCTTCTTATATCTATATCACCAACAGAAAAAGCAAGGCAAAGCAAATAAGTACAAATAAGATAAATGGATAAAAAGGAAAAAATAAATAAAAAATAAGAAACAGCTATCTACTAATCAATTTAACCACTAAAATGAAAAACAAAAGAAATTTAACTTCCCCCCATAAAACCCAGATGATACCTTTCCTCATTCAACATGTAATATTTACCACAACTGCAATCAAGTTTGCCCCTGTACATTCGCAGGAAATAAACTGGCAATAGCCTCTATGAACAATATTAACAACAATGGATGCATACGGTAGCATGTCTAAGATTCAGATGTTTGATAGCCATTTTCTTTCTTTTGGCATTCAAAAGGACAAACTATAACTATCAGAGGAACAAATATTACTTTGATATGAACAAGCCCACATTGTAGATATAACACTGAAGGGTGTATCCACAAGAATAGTATAGAGATTACCTCCACAGTGTAGAACTTGTTCTAAAAGACAATGTCCAAACACAGACTATTCGTCCAAAAAGAGTTCAATTAAACCCAAATAAAACCACCACATTGGAAGACAATTTTCACAAAGATACAAAGGGATATAAGTATTTCTGAAGTCTAATTTCTTAGATCTCCTTAGAAGTGCCAGTGACATTTTACATTTACATGCAGAATTGACAAAAGACCTGTTCTCATTTTTAGAATAATCCATATTGGATCGCACAGAAGAATTTGGAATTGGAATCATCTCGCTCTTGGTAATGGCATAGATTGCATGCCCACAGATTGTACCGATCTTCCTTCTTTTTGTTATAAGCAGCATGTAATATGGTCCCAAGAATTTTATGAACCCTAAAATCAGAGAAAAGACAATGAGATTACTGTTGAAAAAAACAAGATATGTAAAGGCATTAAACCTTGCAGATATTACGTACCAACAATTCCATAACAAGTGGAGACTAATTTAAGCCCACCCGATGACTTGTTTCCTTCATGTATTCGTCTTAGCAGGTCGTACAATTCAATTTCAGAGTATGTTGTAGAATCTTCAAGAATGTTTAGCTCTAAAAGCTCTGATCTATCAATCTTCAAGACTCTCCAAATGCTTCTGCTCTTATCCCATCCAATCATATAAAAATTCTGTTGCATGTATGGCATAAATAATTAATTCGAATTGGCTTTCAACCAAAAAAAGAAAAAATAAATGCATAATTAATGTATTCAAAAAAAGGAAAGCAAAAATAATTAAGAGCACATAATTTTTTTGGAAAATGAAATGTAATTCAAAATGAAAAGCAAAAAATAATTAGGAGCACACTATGAATGCAATTTATAATCTTAAAAAAAAAAAATGTAGTAATCTGAAATGTTTTTTCTTCAGGATTAATTTGTTAATGAGGGAAAATACGCAGCAAGATAAATGGACCAGTCACAATCAAATAAGCAAGCCAATGACTTGAACAACATATAATCAATTTTGACAAAGAATTTAAGATACTAGCAGAACTAAGGTTGTAAGGCAATCTTAGCCAGCTAAGGCTGTAAGGCAATCTTAGCCTCAACGTTAGCTAACCAAAAGATTTATGCAAATCTAACAAAGAGTTGAATGAATTTGGCAGAAAATACAATTCACACTAATTCAAGAAATGATAAGACAAACCTAAGGTGAATTTTATCACGTGTAACAAATGGTAATGTTATGGCAATTACGACTGGTTTATAAGTTTCATGTTGCAATTACGAAAACAAAAGAAAAAAAGGAATGTGCACTGAAGTGACGATAAAAGTTATGATACATGCATTTATTAATTATCAAACATTATAGAGTCGAAGTGGCAAAGTTTGGGCAGCACACTGGAATTAATTGAGGCATCAGTTAGTAGATCAGTTGTATCATAAATACTTTGACTTTCAATTATTAAAGGTACCACACTATTTACCCTAAACAGAAAAGTCCTGGAGCATAAAAATTTGGGCATGTACTTGACTCCATCTTGTCTCCGTTGAGTTCAAAATGGCTCACAAGTCTGCGTAAATAATCAAAGGTCATGGAGCTTTAAGAAGGAATGTAGAATCATGTTTCCAGAATCACTCATCATCTAGGAGACGGGGAATCTTGCAAGTTATAACAAATTTGCTGTACTCAAGGATGGAATGATAGGACAGTTCCCTTGAAAATGATACTCAAGCAACAAGTTTCCACCACATCATCAGATCGTTGCACCCAACATTTTCCATGAAAAAATTCCAAAAATTTTTTAGAAGTTCATGACGATATGGAAGACTGATGAACCTCATTTCTACCATTAACTTATCCAAAAAATAATGATTTTGTGTGTGTGTGTGTGTGTGTGTGAGAGAGAGAGAGAGAGAGAGAGAATGTGCAATAATAATAGTCCCAGCATACAGAAACACTTGGAATAATTTGAACTTTTGAAACTATTTGAGTAAAGGGAAAGGTAAACCCTAACAGATTCCAGAAATAGATTCCAAGAGTAAGATGGCAATTATTGATCTAACAAACTTGATAACCTTAGAAGAAAGAGTGTAACCGTACATAGTTCTGGCAATGAACAATTCTCAACTTCAAGATACAGCAAGAAACTTTTTAGGGGAAAAAGGATTCTCATCACACAATGTAAATTTTGAAAAAAAGAAAAAATTAAATAAGGGAAAAAAAACAAAAGAAAAATGTCTAAAAGAAACGACAGACAACTATTGATTGATGTGACCATATCAATCAAATGTACCTCCTTGAAATCAATACAACAGACTAGCAAGTTCAAGGAACGAACTCCTTAGAGAATCAGCACCAACAACTTCAATAAAATTAAACAACCATAACATTGTGAGAAGGAAAAACTGTGCTCCCTAACTGAGGTTGACCACACAATCTTATGTAATTAGTAGGGTTATAACAGAAAGTACATAAATCCTCAAAACTTGGCTTTTTTTTTTTTTTTTCCCCGTGTTGTGCTGAATTGGAGTCATTCAACTTCAATCAGCATGAAATTGAAATCATTTGCAAACTATCAAAGTAGTTTTTTTAATCGATTAGAGAGCTTCCTCCGGGACAGCTACCGCAACCACTTCAAACACACAAAAATAGCAGGAAAAACAACCACTGAGGTTGGGGAAAAAAAAAAAGAACCAAGAAAGAAACTTCTGTCATTAAAAGCAAAGGGGCTATGCTTAAAGTCTTCATATCCACTATCCAAATAATCAAGCCAGAAAAACAATGTCAGAAATTCTGAAACATAGAAAACGTTGCCAAATTCAGAAACCTAAGAAAACAGACTATCTTCTGGTAACATCAGTTGATTTATTTTTTTTTTTTTAATTTTTTTGAAACTGGTAGCATCAGTTAAATCAATACCATAAAAATCTACTTACCAAAAAAAAAAAAATACCAGAAAAATCTTAACATGAAGGACAGATAGACATATATATGTATATATATGCATATATGTAAGTGTGGGATCAAGGAGTCCGCTAAATATCAGAGAAACAAAACAAATCTGAAAAACAAAAGTTCAGACGACAGATCATCGAATCATACCGAGTCAGTCTCATAGAGCTTGAACTTGTGCAAATACGGAACATTTGATTTGGCTTTCTCTTTTTCCATCCAAGCCTGTTGCTCGTTACCTAATGCCATGGTTCAAATCCCGAGCCTCAGGCCCGGGCAAAATCACATAAACATACAAAAAGCAAGAGATCACCGGTCAACTCAGCTCCGCAAACCCTAGATTTCACTTCTTTGCTTCAAATACACCATTCGTTGCCAATTCCTGTGCTCAATAAGAGCTCCAAAGCTGAATCTACGTACAAAAAAATACACAAAGAGATTCAGAAAACTTCAAAGCCGGATCTACGCACGAGCGACTTCGCGATCTTCTCTAATGTGCAAAAAGAAAAAGTAGAAATAAGTAGCAAAAAATTGAAGCTTTAAATGGCGAAATGGAGAACTTCGACAGTAACGATGTAGAGAAGAAGACTAAGGAAACAGATATAGAGATATGTGTTGCAGAGATCGAACCAGAGAAGAGAAGCCTTTTCTGAAAAAGGTTCTGAGAAAACGCTCGAGAAGAGAGCCTCTCTGTGCTGTTCAGAGAGGGAGGGAGAGCGCCAGAGAAAGCCACAGCTCCGGCGACTGCGTCCGCACAAAAAAAACAGAAGGGGAAATTCTGATTCTGCGCTGTAAAGACTTTTTCAAGTTTCCAAATAAACCTCCAAGTTTTCAATAAATAAAAAATACAAATTTGAGCGACATATATGGTAAATATGCTGAGTTGGAAAAATCAGTCACGAGCCTGGCGTGAGTTACAGTCTTTTTTTCTGGGTACGTTATTTGGACTTATCTCTCTTACTTTTTTGATATTTTGCATTATTTTTTCTATGTTGAACTTATCCTAAAATGTGATAATAAAAATAAAAATAAATTATGAACTGATTCAAAAGGAGGAAAAAAAAAAAAAACTAACTTTTGTTTGAAATTATCTATTAAAAAATTAATTTTTTATATTTGAAAAAAAAATTAAAAATTTTTGTGACGAGAATAGAAAACAAATTGAGTTATTTTTGAATTATTTTAACTCGACTTGAAAAAAAAAAAAAAACTCGGTTTAAAACAAACTTCATTTAAAATCAAGCTTAAGCTCGAATTTTTTATTTGTTTGGAAAAGATCTTCGAGTTAGCTCAAGAAAATATTCATATACTATCTTTTAATAATTTTTTACTATATTATATTTTTTATAATATTTTATTTATTAAATATATATATACTAAAATAATGACATTTTAGTTTGATCAAGTATTAGCGTAAATTCTCTTTATCTTATTAAGAGGTTGAGTTTAGTGTAAATAACTTAAACTCAAATAAGTTAAGATTAAGTTCGATTCCATCCTTATCTTTTAGTAACTAGTTTACTAATTTTTAATTCATTTGACGTTTTTACTTTTTATAATTTAAAAGAATTTTAAAATATAAAAAACCTAATTTTTAGTTATTTAAAAGAAAATTAAAAAGTTGATAGCTAAAATGAGCTTCCAATTACTCATACCAAATGGAGCTTATATACAAAGAAAGCTGACTTGAATTTGAAAAGAGCAGGGGTTTTTTTTCCCTAAGTTTGTTTTTTGTTTTAATTTTCAACAATAAAAAATAAAATTCATACCTAAGAAAATCAGAAAATAAAACACATAAAGCAAAAAAATCTCGTTCAAATAAATCTAAATAGGTTCAAGGCTTGGTTTGGCAACTAAAAAAACTAACTTTTTGTAACTGGCTAGTAGTTAGTTACTAAAAAGTTAGTTTTTTTGTGTTTGAGAAGAGAAAAAAACAAACTTTTTAGTAGTTAGCTTTTTAACTTTTTTTTAATTTGATATTTTTATCCTTAAATGTTTAAAAGAAGATTAAAATATAAAAATGTAACTTTGATAATTTAACAAAAAAAAAAGGCTAAAAAGCTAAGTAACTGATAACTGGGTTCCCAAACAAAGCCTAAGTTACATGAGTTTGGAATCATTTGAATACGTCCGCTCTTGGAAATCATCTGGATGCTAACTAATCATAACATATCGAAAAAACCTAAGTTCGTCATTATCCATTTAAAGAGCTCCTCTTGAATGATTTGTGTAAACTTTTACTTTTAAATACGTGAGGAGATTGTATTTAAAGCAATTAGAATTTGTTCATCGTGATAATTAAAAACTAAAAAAATTTAAATTTCAAACACATTTTTAAATTAATTTAAATTTTTTTCAAACTTAGTCTCGAACCAATTCAGTAACTAGCACAACTCCTCTTGTTTTCACCCCTATTAAATTAAAACATATTATTTTGTAAACTTGCATGGTTAAACTAACGTAGGCCTATAAATTTAAACATAATTGAATTGATTTACAAAAAATATCAAATTTGACCTTATTATATTTAATATATTTTTTATATTTGAAAAGATTCAAACGAATAAGTAAGAGTAAATTTATCCAGTCAATAAAAAAAAGCAAATGAATTCTCATTAAATTTTATCAATTTAGGTATGATTTGAAATTGTATTGAAATTTTAAAATTCTATAATTCAAATGAACTAAAAATCTAATTTATTAAATATTATATATATTCCAAACATAGAATTTAAAGACAAGTCCCATCAAATCTTTTGTTTCAAACAAAGTGTAAACGTCCCCTCGCAGCTCCCCCGCAAGACGGTGCAATTGTAGATGAACAATCTAGGGTGAGTTTGGAATGATAAAAAATGAAATAAAAGTAAGATAAAATGTGAATTCTTAATATGTGCAGTGAAATAAAAAGTAAATAAGTTTTGGAGGTTATTGGAGGATCTTGACACCCCAAACGGTGCCCTATTGCCCAGGTTAAAATAAGTTTGAATTTTGTTAAACTAATTCCTATAAATTTTATTACATTATTGTAATTAATTTTAAAGATCTGTTGCAAATATAATTTGTTTTTCTCCCTGTCAATCAATTATTAGTAAGTTTTGGCTCATTGATCAAACATTATAAGATGGTATTTGAATGATAAAAAAAAAATGGTATAAAAATGAGATGAGATGAAATTTGATTCAAGAAAGTTGAAAAAATCGGTAATTTTTTGTAACTTTTGGTATATTTTGAAATGTCAAGCACCTCCTAAGTTTGCCTTATGCAAGTAAAAATTAGTTTTTTTTTTTTTTTTTTTAATCTAGAGTGGATTCTAGTATTTTGAGTTTTTCTTTTTTCTTTTTAGTAATTTTTTTTTTTTATAAATACGAATAACATACCTACAAATTATCAAATTAAAAGAATGCAAATTTCAGTAAAAAAAAATATTATATAAGATGGAAAAAAAGTCAAAAGAAAAGGCAACTTCTTAATTATTATCAAACCAAGGTTATGTTAAATCCAGTGTTTTAGTTTAACATTTATTGTGTTCCGACTAAATGATTTTTCAAAGAAAAAAATAGAGATTCAAAATTTCTGATTTTATTTAGGTTACAATGAAAAATGAAGGAGAAAAAGTTTAACATTTAAAAATCAATATATTAATAAACGACTTTTATTTTATTATATTTTTAATCCATTAAAATAAATATAAGTGTTTGAGACTTTATATCTATATTTTTTTTTACTTTTCTTTTTTTATTTATTCTTACCAGATCCTCATTCCAGTGTCTTTCGATTAAAGATTTGTTGAGAAAAAATAAAATTATTTCAATAAAAAAATTAAATTTTTTAACAAAAATCTATTTATTTTTAACTTTCTAATCATACAAAAAAAAATCTAAAATAAATTTAACATTTTTTATTTTATTTTGTTTACTTGACAACTCTTTCCTCTCACCACAATTCTTCACACACCATTATAGTTCTATTAAGTAATGATTTTCTCTCTTTTTTTTTTTTTTTCCAAATAATGCCATATTAGTCAGGCCTATAATTGCTCAGTTCAACAAGGAATGTAATGCGTAAACGAAAGGGAAGCATCAAGTGAACTTGCGGAGAACGGAGGAATATACCAACGTATACCTTTCATTAATGGTGAGATGTTCTACGAGAGAAGGTAATGATTATTTTATTTAATTAAAATTAGACCCTATATACAAATTTTTATATTATTTGATTAATTTAAGCATACTATCACATGGTAATATATATTTAAAAGTAATTTATATTTTTTTAACAAGCGTGTGTTTGGAATTGTGTAAAATTATATAAATTTGTAAAAACTTATGTCTCGTGTTTTGTGCAGTAAGTAAAAAATTTAAATTTTACAATCTCGTAATTCGTGTTATAGAGATTTATAGAATTTTATAGCTTTTTGTATCGTTCCAAACGGTCCCTTTAGTATGCTTTGAGAATTAATAACTACCAAGTATGAGTTCGAGAAAAGTGTAAAAAAAAAATTAAATATTTTTTGAATGATATTAGTTTATTAAATAAAACTGATAACCATAGTTTTAGTTCAAAAGTCATAATAATTATATTTTTATATCCTCTTTGTTTGGTTAGTGAAATAAAAATTATTAAGTGTATTAAATAAAAAATAACTTTTTTAGGGAATAGATAAAAAAAATTTAAAGGATAGTGCTTAGTGCTAAAAATTATCTAAAGTTATTAAAAATTACAAAAAATTATTAAAAGTTACCAAAAAATTTATCAATTACCCAAAAATTATAAAAAAATTACTACTTGTTTTGTTAAATACATCAAAAATTATAACTAACAATTTTGACAAAAAATATCCAAAATTACTAAAAATTATATCCCTAAATGTTCCTAATACTGGTGTTTTGAAATGAAGGATTGTGTAAGTTTTTTAATGACCCTGATAATAATTTTTTTTAGGTCACGTGTGAAGCTATTTTTGTTATTTCACTTTAAAGTAGTCAATTAACAAATTTAATAATGGTAAGGGCTATTCCTGCCCATTTTCCACACATGTGGAGTTGTCGTGCCAACTCCTTTATGTAATTGTCAACAACCTGGTGAAAAAAAATGCGACGTGGAGGAAACAACTAATAAGCAAAGGGGTTTAGGGTCTTCCTGTCAGTATCATTCTGTGATTGGGGGCATCCCACCCAAGACTTTTTTTTTTTTTTGGTAGTTGGGATTTCAGGTTTGAACGTGACCATTAATTTAAACTTAAGCCAAAACAATCTATTCCTTCCATCAAATACTTTATTTTTCTTTTTCTTTTTCTTTTTAATTTTAAAGTGGATGAAAAGGACTTTACATTTAAGTCCATAATTAATTCATCTACTCATATACAAACCCGAAAATAGGCCAGTGGGTATCTTACCAAATTATTTGAGTCCATCCAATAACATTTATATATTACATTTTAGTAAAAATTATAAAATTATTTTGTCAAAATTGGTATGAGTTTATTATCTAAATCCGTTAAATATCAAATAAAGAGTTTACGTCTTAATCATATTGTTCGGTAATAAAAAAATAACGTCGAACATACTCACTACGTCCACAAGAAAAAGGTAACTCAAGCATGAAAAGAGAAAGAAGTTAAAAGAAAAGGTCAAGCAGGTTTCCTAACCACAACTCCTCCGGTAGTTAAGTCAAAAATGGCTTAAGAGATTGAGAAAGTAAATTGACGATATTTCATGAGTAATAGTGAATATACATAAATTTGGTATTAAGTCCTATTTATAATGTGAATGCCAGAATAAATTTATGACAAATAGTCAAAAGAAAACATCATTGGCTTTCCCTTAGGGAAGGTCTTTTACTATGATGGTGTGCTGGGTATTAAATACTCATTACGTAACATTTAAATGGGTGTCACTCTGTATCAAATGTGTGTGAGGTAAATAAGAGGATTGTGTGTGATGTGACCTTTAGACAGTGTACAAGTGTCTGATTTGTCTACCACTTATAAGGTTGGGATTTCACCGAATGTAACTAGGTAGTAATAAGTGAACTAAATTCATTAATCAAGAGTATTTATGTTTATAATTTGAATAAATGCAATCATTCGAGTAGTGGGGCCAATCCCATACACTTTGCGGGAATTCTTTCCCTGAGCACTCCCACATATAGGCATTGCGGTCAAGGATCTTGCCATGGTCCTTTATATTTTTTGTACCAACATAAATAAATAATCTTAAATTTACATCCAAATTTATTTGTAATATATCCAAATTCATCTAGATTCGAATCGACCTATTACACACTTACATGCACATACATATGTGGAGATCATTAATGACTTGTATTAGAGTAATATATAAGAAAACTCAAATAATAGAAGATCCCCTATAGTTAAGAGATCTCAATTAGAATATGAACTCGAATTGATCGGGCTACATTTGAGAAGATCAATAATGACTTGTATTAGATTAATGTATAGGAATAACTCAAGTAGTAGAAGATTCCTAACAATTAAGACATCTCTATTAGAATCTGATCTCAAATCAATCTATTAGCATGCTTACATCTGTGGAAATCACTAATAACTTGTATTGGAGTAATGTACAGGAATAACTCAAATAGTAATAGATCTCCTATAATTAAGAGATCTCAATCCTTATAGATATTAATTTGATTGTTGGACTAGATTCAATGCATCATCATCCCGGTGAGTAAATTTTATTTATTTATCATTTTTTCGCATATTTCACCACAAGTGGAGAGGGATTAAATTTATGAAATTTTTTTCTATGCAAATAGGATTTTGTTTCATTTCAACTCGAAAAGTTGGATGAACAAGAGGTTTCCCCTTGTAAGGAAGCTTTATTAACCTAAAACATTTAACCCCCTTTTTTTACCACTACTTGAAATATACATGCAATGCGAGGCAAATAACTACCGACTCAATTTTATATTTATGGGTAATCTCTTATAATTAATCAACATCAATTAAATGTAAAACAATTGTGACTAAACATTTTTCTTATAATCGCATTTTCTTTTTCATGTAGAAACTAGTATTTGAAAAACAAAATGGTAATATTCTTGGGTTTGTCATTAATATTATTAATAATAATAATAATAGTAATATTATTATTATTATTATAAGAAGAAGAAGAAGAAGAAGAAAGGAGCTACTACTTTCGCTTTTCTTGCTTCAAAATATAACATGCTTATCACGATTTTCTTGATGCAAAAATTGTACTATTATTAGTTTACGTAAAGGATTAGTACTCCCTCTCCAAGTTTAGCTATTGCCACAATTCATTGAAGTGGCACTGGAGTGATTCAATTGGTGGGACTACATTTTTTTCTTGAAAAATTACAAATCTATGATTAATCATATATTTCCTGCGTATTATTTTTCTTTTTACTTATTTTTGGTAAGAAAATAAAAACACTGTTGTTGATTGCAAAGATCGAAATTTAAAACAAAATGTCAATTAAGAATATATATATATAGATATTATCATTAAAGTAATAATCAATGTATTATATAAAATACTAGATCACCTTCATACTATATACTGATAAATGACCTAAAAAAAAAGATGCAAGAAAACAACCACAATGAAAGAGCCCAAAATATATGGTTCGGTAATTTATTTATATTTATGGGTAGGCAAGATCTAATTTTCACTATAGATTCTAATAGTGGAGTAATGGAAATTACAAGAAGTATATGAAAGGACCATCAATAACCCCTAGGGAAAACTCTTATCTTATTCTTTTCTCTCAACTTTGACCTTAGAAAACTTTCAACGTTTTCTTAGTTTTTTCTTGAACTCTAATTTTAGGAAACTTTAACATGAACTCTTTAATAATGTACAATACATCCCATAAAATTTATAGCTCAAAATTTTAAGCGAAATTGATTTTAGAAATGCAATTTAGAAAACTTTCAAGCCGACCCTCAAAGGAGCAGACTTCCAGTGAAATCTCAACAAGTATTTGCACGTTTCCCATATAGCTAAAATCCCAAAATATATCTTTTAGTATTTTTTCAAGACTTAGAGCAACCTTCTCATGAACTTTCAATGAGCTTCCTGTGAAGCCCCACTTGCCACACTTAGGTATCGCCTGAGTGTAATGAGTATGAGACACAACTCTAACACAATATATACGTGATAATAGTAAAAATAATAAATATGTGTAGTTGATTGGTTGACCCATTAACCTTAATTTGGGGGAGATGTCAAATACAGTGGTTCAATAAAGTGTAAAAAACTAAAAATGATATGTATATGACATTTTTTTAATTAAATATATTCAGACTATAAATATGTACAGTTGGTGCAATCGAATTTAAATAGATTTATATAATATTTATCATATGCTTTTCAAGCTAAATTTTGAGACACTTATTTTTTACAATTTTTTTTTCCTTTTTTGGCGTGTAATACATGCAAATTGATATCTTTCACGTGAAACACTTTATAAGAAACAATAGCATTTGATTAAAAAGGTTAAGGTATAACAAAATCCCATTAAGGTAACGATTGGAGTTCTAAAAAAAAGTTAAAAACAAATAAAAATAATACCTGATAAAATTTAATTAAGAGAAATTAATAACTTTTGGAATTTTTCAAAAACGATCAAACCTCCAAACGGAGCTTAACTGCTTAAGTGAGCTTCACGGGGCTAGTCGAGTTGGCAACTTGATCGACACTCTAAAGTTGCCAAGTTCCCTTTTTTTTTGTGGTAATTTGAAGTTGCCAAGTTGCTGGCGAGGTTTGGAATAAGGATGGACGAATTACTAGCTTTTCGTTCTCTTATTTAATTATAATTTTAAAAGTTATAGGTATAAATGTTCAGTCTATCCTTCTTTCCAAAAATTATGAAAATGGCTACTCTTCCAATAAATAAGAAAAATATCTGTATTCATTCATTTTCTCATTCCATTATATATTTTATTTTATTCTACCAATTAATATACATTACTAACACTTTCAAACTTATTTTTTATGTATACCAAATATAATTATTTTCTCAGTCAACCTCATTTTATTCATAGTCTCAAGCTTACTTACCATTGCGTCGTTTCTACAATCAACCAAATGCTCCCCAAGGCCTTGTTTCATACAAGGAAATGGAATGATCATTCTTATAACATACCGCATAACAAAAAAGAGTATTGGGATTCCTAAAAAAATACTAAAAAACTATAATTTTTGTAATTTTTTTCAACTTTCTCTAATCAAATTTCATTAAATATCATTTTTATACCAATTTTTGATTTTTTTTATTTTTTGACAAAGCAAATACCTTGTTAGTATAAAATACATTTTTTAAACAAGTGTACAAAAATAAGATAATAAAATAAAAATGTAAAAATGATTATTCTTTTTTTTTCAGTTATGGGTTGGTTTTTTAATGATTTGATTTTGTGTATTTATTATATTTGTATATATTATTGATAAATTTTAAAAATTGATAGAGTTACATTTCAGTTTAAAATCTTACTCAAAAGATTTTTCTCTCCCTCTATATATATATTTTAAGATATTTATTATATATGCATATTTACGACATTTATGACAAAGAGTAAAATTGGAGAAGGAAAATGTAATGTCTACATCTTGTCATATACCTTATAAAGGTAAAGAAAAAACTTTTACTAAATGCCAAAAAGGTAACAATTTACTAAATACTAAAATATATAATATTCTAATATAGGTAACATATATAAGAAAAATATTTCATAACCTAATATAAAATATTTTAACACCCTCATTCAAACTCAAAGTGGTAAAACAACTTGAGTTTGGAAATAATAGAATTCTAAAAATAGCTAAACTAGAAGTAGAATAAGCTGTAAGTGTAGAACCTATAACTGTGTGGCAGTTGGTGGAGATGAACTTTTGACGATAAGTTTCTAACAAAATTTCGTTATTACTGGTATGATTATTTTTTGGATTGGAGATCGAAAAAGAATCAAATGGAATATACAGTGTGTGAAGATAAAATAAGAATGACAAAACTGAAAAATGTAAAAATAAAAAAATAAAAAAAATAACAATAGCACCTTGCTCTTAGAGTTTATGGCTAATAAGAAAAAACTAACATCTGTTGGTTT
>QLOD02000016.1:17668985-17682916 GCA_003260245.2 Sideroxylon spinosum | reverse complement strand
AGTAGTGTACCTCACATAAAAATAAAGGTAAAATTTATAAATTGTTTGATGTATTGGGGTAATTTATTTTGAAAAAATATATTTTATGGGATAAAATTACAAAAATACTTCAAAAATTATATTATTTTTTACAAAAATTTTACTTCCAGTGGGATCAATTGACCCCACTTGCCCCTTGGTGCGTCCGTCAGTGCTCACACATGTTTCAATAAATATTTTATTATTTATTTTTAATACTGGACTTTACTCACGTGTGAAGAACACGGCTCTTTACTCGGTCATGGTCGTGGTATCACGCTTATGGAGCCTCCACCTGATGAGGACATAGGATTGCCAAAACCAAGACATTGTGATGCATTGAGACTTGATCACAGGATAGCCATTGGTCCATAAACGTATGGAAGGACTGAGTATATTTAGTACTTTAGTAGTTATATTATTTTTTATTACACAGTTAAAATTTGTTGCAAATAATAATTTATTTTTCGTTTGTGTAGACAAAAGCAGTACTTAGGCTTCGTCTAGTTACACACACACAAAAAGAAAGATTCTAACACAAAAATAAAAAAGCTTCTAGCTTTTTTTTTTTTGTATCATTTTTTCATTTATATAGTTTTTTTTTCACCAAATTTTTTTTTAGAAGTTATAGTTTTAAGCGTATTAATTGCATTTGTAAAAAAAAAAAAAAAAAAAAATTCATGTTTGTTTGGGTAAAAGCTAAAAAAATAAAAAAAAATCAGCTTTTTTGTTATTTTTTTACCAAAGCAAATATTTTTTACGAATGTCATTAATACAGCTTAAAGTTATAATTTCTAAGAAAAAATTAAATTTGAGGAAAAATATATATATAAGACAAAAAAATAAATAAATCAAAAAGAGCTAAAATCAAGTTTTGTAACTAAATGAAATGTTAGTCTTAAGACTGGTTACCATCTGATAATATACCTCGATGACCATCCTAGAGATGAGAGAGTAGTTGGGTATCGTGTTAGGACCAGTGTGTATGGTTTTTATTACGCGGGATCGATTATATTATACTGACTATTTATCACAACCCTTGGTGGAGATAGAGAGAGAAAGAGTTGAGATGTACACTTTTCACATACCAATCATGAAGTGCATTGCCACACTATAGGATATTAGCCTTATTATAGGTTTCATAGTTGATGGTACCAGAGTGACTGGAAGAAATTCAAGCCATACTTCAGCGATGCAGGGAATCATAGTCAAGCATTTTTTAGGTTGTACCCCCTCCCATTGCTAGTAAAGGGGGTAAACTACAGATCAACTAGTTGCTCGAGCACTTTCGAGAGACGTCAATCGATGTTGATAATATGGATCACTATGCATAAGCGAATATATTGATACTAATTGGTTGGTGTTTGTTACCAAATAAGTTTAGTAACATGACTAAGCTGGTGTGCTTTCATTTATTGGACCTAAATACTGTCGTAAATATAGTTAGGGCATTGCCACATTAGAATGCCTATATTAGGAGATGTGCAAGGCATCTTAGTCGATAGCGAATGAGATAGCTGGCCTTTTGGTGATTTTGTAAATATGGGCTTGGTAGACATTCTCATAGCTTCACCCTATTATACAATAGCCAACTCAAGGTCAAGTAGTAAAGCCTGCACTACTAGAGGAAGAGGCACTCGTAATTGAGGCTAAGACAAAGACAAAGACAAAAAAGGCAAAGGTACCCCCCTAGACGACTAATAGACCCTTAAGGATGCAGGTACATTCAAATCACAATTAACTTTATATTTTATTTGATATACTATTTTACACAATGTGCTATTATGTTTAGAAATAAAGATGTAGGTATTCAAATCACAATCAACTTTATATTTTATTCGATATACAATTTTACACAATGTGCTATTATGTTTTGAACTAATTGCAAGTAGCATTCACTACTTGTGTTGATAGCTTCACGTTCTTCATGGAGTATAAGGACCAATTACAACTTATGGTAGTTCCTCAGATGACATGGCAGTCTTATCCGATCGACTTTGGTGTAACCTTGCACGATTGAGACGTATAAAGGAATAGAACTCCATTAATTTGTTATGTTGATGTTGAGATGCACTTGTCTGATTGAGTAATGTGCCAGTTTAGAATAGTATAGCATGAGCTCGTGACTTGCGATACTCAGCTTACATTACTTGATCGACGGGTCGAGCTGATATAGAGTGAAATTTACATCATCAGGAGTATATCGATGCATGGGATGATCATCGTACTTGGGTGGTTACTACTGAGCTATTCATCGGCTGCATGGATCCTAGTGATCAATATATGTGTTGGTACTGCTTCATTACTAGGTATCCTATTGGGTCTCCTCGCAATGTTCTTTTGATCGTCTCTCAACCGGTGGCTGCTATAAATGCTGTTTTGGTCAATTTCTACTCTTAGCAAATAAACCAATAAATTACTACTTTAACTACCATTTTAGTTGTCATTTATCTCTAACAAAAAATTTTAAATGTTTACAAGTGAATAATATACTTCTGGTTGTGCAGGTAACAGTAGATATCCTCAGTTGTATTGATGTGACCTTAAGGAGATTCATTGGATATAGGACTGTTGTAGCCATTAACGAGTAGTATCAAGTTGGTGATGATGATACACGAGCAAGGTCGTCCACATCAGCCGGAGTCTAATTATCTACCTTAATTAGAGTCGTACAGTCAACCTCAATCGGACCTACATCGTCACCCCATGATCGGATTAAGTCATTTCCTTGTATTGATGACTACACCATTCTAACATATGATATAAAGTTGTCACCGTCACTAGTTATAAAGTCTAGTCCAATCCCACTGACGTCTGTTATGGCTAGTAGCAGTCTAGTCCCACCATCTGTGTTGCACTACATTAGGAAGAGGTCGAGGGCTCATAACATTATGAGACGGAGTCATCGACTCATGTAGACTTGTAGAAGCCCCCAAGCCATTCTCAGCCTACCAAGCCACCCACCTAGCCACCGTTCTAGAAGAGGCATAAAAACCATATCTGTACCAAGAAGATGTCTAATTGTAGAACATCCTAATTTTGTGTATTTTTTTAATGTATATGGGACTGTTATTTCTTTTTATGTGTAAGATAAAGAAGTTTACTATTTTAAGACAAATTTTATATCCCTTCGGTTTATTTATTTGTTGGCAGTTGTTGGTTGTTTGTTGAACATGTTTGGTGTTGGGCATTGAAGTGTAAAATAAGATTATCGAAACCTATTAGAAAGAAAGTGAGTGAAAAAGCTGAAACCGCAATCTCATTGAAAGGCTATTTGGACTAATATCAAAAAATTATAAAAAGTTATCGATTTTTTCTAATTAAAATTCATTATATTTTTACAAATTTTTTTATAATAATTTTTATTTCTTTTTTATCCAAACAACCCCTCTGTGATTTTATTTGGGTCCAAACCTCAATCTTGATTCGGCAGTTTTTCAGATGGCCAGGCTGGTCGAAGATTCCAGATCGGACGGGTCAAAGTGGACGGAGGTCGGAGAGAGTGAGCACTGTCTAGCTGGATACAGCCAAGAGGATGATGTGGCAATGGCGGCGTCTCGTAAGAGTCACGTGGAAACGAAGCAAAAAAAAAAAAAAGCTGTCGCGTTTATTAAGGTGAAAGCGGCGCCACGTGTCGACTGTAGAGTCGATTATGCGTGGGAATCCTATAAAGTCGCGTCCTCGCGAAGGGAGGAGGACCTGTTGGTAAATATATATATACTCTTCCTGGGAGCAAAAAGGTGTATTGTCCGGACACCCTAACCGGCCCACACCACCCGGCCCCACGAGCATCGTGTGAGAGGTAAATCAGGAAGCCAGCGGCCCCACTGAGAGGGTAGGCATTGACCGGTTGCCACAAGGAGCCCACCCTATGTTTCAAGGGTGTCACTCCCACGCTGCAGCAGAGCCGGCTCGAACCTGTGCCTCTTGGGAGATAATTGTGACAGGTGAAAATTAAGGGTGCGTTTTGAGAAAAAAAATAAAAATAAAAAAATAACGAAAAATATGATTTAAATTATTTTTTGACTTTTGGTGCTTCTAATCCAAATCATAAAATTTGGAAAGGAATAGTACCGAATCTGTCTTGACAGTTTTGTTGTTCGTCGAAACAATGGCTGAATCCGTTGAAACGGTTTTGAAGTTCCGTCCGGACGGTTTTTGGTAGTGACCAAACCGTCGGAACGGTTTGGTACTTTCCGTCGGGACGGTATGCAAAAATTAAAAAAAAAGAGGCAAAGTAGGTGTAATTTTGTAGTGTACGACTTCGTGTTGACATTTCAAAAAAAAAAAATTTCCAATTCGATTAACGGAATAGTAGTTATATTTTTTTTTTGCTAGATATATCTTTTTTTTTTAAATTTAGAGGGAAAGAAAATATAAACGTATAACAGAGAATTTAAGAGATTTTCAAAAATTTTCAATAAATTGTTATACACCAAACGCACCCTAATTAGTGGGAGATGAAAATTACCAAACAACACTCTTATGTTAGTTTGAAAAGTGAATTAGATTAGTAGGCAACACTGTTATCTTAGGTTTGAAACGTGGATTTGTGTTGGGAAAGTGAACGGTGGTAGAAAATGCCAAAGAAAGGAAAAAAATGTAAAAGGTTAGATTCTATTTATTTAATTCATTTTTTACTAAGTTAGTGAAATGGTAAGAAATGAATTTATATTTGTGATAAAAAAATAAACTTTAGTTAATGATATAATAAAATTTACAAAAATATTAATTTTATTTTGCATTCAAAAATTCGTTTTCCAAACTACATAAAAAGAATGCTGTAGCCAATTGAAGGAGAAACTAATTTAAAAAAAAATGTAATTTAGACTAGAATTTGGGATTTGTAATTATTGCGAGAGTAAAAATTATTTATAATTAGTAATTTTAACTTTGGTGGTAGACTGTCCATATACATGTGCATTTTCGTGATGGGTAATTATGGATAGGGACGTAAACGAGTTAAATCGAGTCGAGTTTTAATTTGTTTGAACTTGACTCGAGTTTTTTTATATCAAGTTTGACGTAAATTCAAACTTTTATATAAGTTTGAGTTTGACTTGATTAAAAAAAAAAAATTAGACGCAAGGTCGGCTTGTGAATAACTCAGTTAAACCAAAATGACGTCATTTTAGTTTAAACATAATAATAAAATATTATAAAAAATATATAATAAAAATATAAAAATATTATTAAATATACATATATCAAGTCTGCTTATGATCTTTCAAACAATGTTTTTCTAGGAATCTAAACAAGTCACAAATCAAACTCAATTCAAGTTCTTTTTACTCATCAACTAAGCTCGAGCTGAGTGTTTTTATTTTTTATTTTTTAACCAAGCTCGAATAGCTCAAATAATTTCCATCCCTGCCTATGAATATAATTTTTGAAGCAATGTATTAAGGGGAATTTTTCTTCACTTGGAAAACAATGATAGTGTAAGTACAATTTCTAAGTGACTGGGAGCAAGAGGTGGATATAGGTTGGATTGGGTTGGACTTATTTCTGGGTGAGTCTTTGAGTACTGCACCCAAGCCTTAGCCCAACCTAATGTTGGGTTGAAAAAATACACGCCTGTACATGATTGAAAAATTAAAACCCAAGTCCATCCATTGGATCGAAAGAAAAAATATTAAAAAACATAAAAATCATAAAAAAAAAACAGACAATAAAAAAAATATTAAAAAACATAAAAATCATAAAAAAAAACAGACAATAACCTATTCATTATATAAAATATGTATAAACAGCTAAACTAATAATGACAGAAAATGCATAAGAGTGACAAGTCATAAATTCACAAAAAAAAAAAAGGAAATAAATAGAATTAGTTTTTGACTAATTTTTTTTTTCCCTCTTCATGTTCTAAAATTGATGACCTATATATAATTGACTGAAAAAGATTTAACGCCGATTCACTAACGAGATTAGATGAATTCAGAAAGAGAAAATGAGAAACATTAGGAAGAGAGAATGAGATGAAGAATAGCGAAGAAACAAGAGCGAAGGTTGAGGAGACGTAGAAGAGAGTGAGAATGAGAGATACAGAATTTGTATTACTAATTGAGAAAAGAGAAAGAGTGGTTGAGTATTTGTGCTAGGATTTGTGGGAGAAAAAAGGAAGAGCGGGATTAAGGTTTGTGTGTAGGGGTGGTATGGGGTTTTCGACTGACTCATGTATTAACTTTGGATGGATTGAATAGGGTTGGGCTGTGATACCTAAACCTAAACCCAACCTAAATATAGATCGGGTTTAAAAACTGGACAAACATAATCCTATGTGTTAAATTCTCACACCCGAACCTTACAAATATCAAATTAAACTGGGTGGGTTCTTCAAGCTGGTGTCCATCTCTACTGGTAGCAACTAGGCCTCATATAGGTATGTGGTTACAAAGTAAATTTTTTTAGTAAGGATAAAATATTAAAAAAAAAGTTTATCTAAAGATAATTCTTTTAACTTTTGATGTAAAAAAATATTTATCAAAATTTTGTATTTTAATATTTATTAGAATATTATTTTTACATAATAATATAGTTGTTTCATTTTTGTGATCTAACTGATGCTAACTAGAATTTCTTAACTAACTATTAAATGTGTTATCAATGATATTTTATATGAAATGCCTAAAATTAAAAACAGAAAACTAAACTTTTTTTTTTAATAAAACTTAATGTTTCACTTAGTAAACTTAATTAATTTTGACGCTTTTAATTTTGAAAATACATATCAAAACCAGACTATATCAAGCACATTAAAAGTTATCCAATCATGAGATGTTCTTTCTTTGGAGGGCCCTACTCGTTGGGCAACTTTACGCCTGGCATCTCTAGTCGAGACCATCAAATTTAATTATATATTAAATCTAGGGATATTAATACTTTTAAATTTTGAAATATTTATAAATGGTAATATTTTAATTCACAAGCTTACAATTAAGTATTGGACATTAATTAATGCATATAGTCACCAAATGATTAAGCCAACAAAGGATTAAAAAAAGGGACACAATTGTCACGAGGAAAGACGATTTTGACATGTGAAAAAAGAGAAAGGGAACCAGGCAATGATTAATAGAGTGGGAACAAAAAGTAAATGGGAAGGAAATCGTCCAAAATGGACTTTTTATCAATATATATTTTTTATTTTATATTTGTATGGTTGGGTAGTTTTTGTTTAGAAGTCTCGTCGCCCACGTCACCGTCCGAGTTCTTATTTAGCTTTAGCAAAGCGGGGCCCGCTAGAGTGATGCCGACTTTGGCTCGCCATATTATTGTTCGTTCACTGTCTCCCTTCTTAGGAAAATTGGAATGGACACCAATTGTTAAATTTTACTTAATAATTAATTCAATTTTTAACCGAATCGATCAAATGCTTAGACCTATCACTATATTAATTTTTATTTTTATTTCTTAAAACAGAACAAAATTTTGAACTCACATTGATTAATTTTTCACTAAGCTAAAGGTCAATTTCATCTTGATCCAATTCGATTTTATGTCTATGCAAACTTCACTATGAACCGTTATTATATATTAATATTAAGGTTTGGGATACATTCAACTAGATAACCTAATTTGACCCTAATCCTATAAATCTAATTTTATCTTTATTATTTTTATTATTTTTTATTTACACTATACCAATATTGATGATAAATGTAAATATTTTTATGATACTGAGAGTGGAGATTTAATTAATTCCTCAGTTATAATTAAAATATTCCAACGATTATGAATTTATAATAATTATTAATAAAATCTATTTATTTTTATGATCAATTAGTTAATAATTTTATTTTAAGTTCAAGTTATAATTAATTTACTTAAAAAATTATAAAAATATTTTGAAAAATACATAGGGTAAATGGGTTAGGATCAATGTTGAATATGTCTAACCTTGATCCGAACGACCCGATCCGATTTTGCAGGAGCAAACTGAGATAGCGCCAACCGAACCGAGTCCATAATCGACCCTACTAGTTGGCTCCACAATTTGGTATGGCCATATCTATATAGATATTATATATTTATATATCAACTAAGGGATTTAGGTCACTTGGTCAGAGCTTGGGATTTCTTAAGGGAGGTTTCAAGTTCGACTCTAAGGAGAATCATTTTTTTGGAATTGCTCCCATGAGTTGTCCAATTAGATTGGAAGGGTGGAGAATCATTTTTTTGGAATTGCTCCCATGAGTTGTCCAATTAGATTGGAAGGGTGCTCGTCGGTGTGGGAGGTTTCAAGTTCGACTCCCAGGAGAGTCATTTATTTGGAATTGCTCCCACGAGCTTCTTCAATTAGTTTAGAAGGGTGCTCGTGACTGACTGGGAGTCGACGTGTGGGGGCGGATGTTGGCAATCTAATGAGTTTACAAATATATATATATATATATATATATATATCACAACTAAAGTGTCTAGTTGCATATAGGAGTATGTAGGGGTGTGTGCCGGCAACTTGAGAAGTTGAAAATTTCTTCCTGTTACAAAAAAAAAAAATATATATATATATATATATATATATCACAACTAAAGTGTTTAGTTGCATATTAGGAATGACAACAGTTTGAATCGGGATCGAAAATTACCTATACCATCTCCGAATTCTCGAGGAGTTTGCTATTCTCATAAAGGCCGAACTGAATTCTCGAGGAGTTTGCTATCTTCATAAAGCCCGAAGGGTATACAAGAAAACTAAAGTGTCTCAAGGAGTTGAGAATTTCTTCCTGTTACAAATATATATATATACTTATATATCACATCTAAAGTGTTTAGTTGCATATAGGAATGACAACAGTTCGAATTGGGATCGACTATTACCTATATCATCTCCGAATTTTGAAGGAGTTTGCTATTCTCATAAAACCGAAAGGTATACAGATACTTGAGGAGTTTGTTATTCTCATAAAGTCCGAAGGGTATATGGGAAAACTAAAGTGTCTAGCTGTGTATAAGAATGACAACCCGAAGGGTATATAGGAAAACTAAAGTGTCTAGCTGCGTATAGGAATGACAACAATTCGAATTGGGATTGGATATTAGCTATACTATCTCTGAATGCGTCGGATAAAAAAAAAGATACCTGGACTACACTGGGATTGGATATTATCTATACCATCTCTGAATTTGTCGGATAAAAAAAATGCCTGTGTCTAGCTCCGTATAGGAATGACAACAGTTCGAATTGGGATTGGATATTATCTATACCATTTTTGAATTCGTCGGATAAAAAAAAAAAATACTCGGACTACACGGGTACCCAATATACATTTTTAACTGATTGCCATCCCCTAACCAGTAGGTAATCGAATACCTATCAATACCCATCGATTAATCGGGTACCCATATCATTCAAAAATAAGGCAATTAAATCAAGAATAAATATTAAAAAGTTCTTTGAATACAATAGTTTTATAAGTAATTTTACATTTTAAAAGAATAAAAAAATTATTTTTCAATAAAAGTTTTCAGATATTTTTTACTTAGTAAAATTTTTTTATATTAAGTGAAATTTTTATATTACTTTTATAAAAATAAATTTAAAAGAAAATTCCTATATTTGACCTCGTCTTAAACTTCTATTATAATTAAATAAAAAAAAAGAAATTGTTTTCATTCGTTATATCGAGAACGAAATCAAAAGTCTAAATATAAATTATTTGTTATTAAAATCTAAAGTTATTTGGTATTAATTAAATCAATTCCGTTCTTTGAATACAATGTATATAGTATAATTTACTTACCAATATATATATATATATATATATTTGTATCCAAATTGATAGTATAATTTGCTTAAAGTCATGTATTTGATAACTTATATTAAAAATCTAGTAATTAATAAGACTAATCAAAAATATCTACTGGGTACCCAATAAATGAGTAATTAGTGCGGGTAATTTGGGTGGTAATCAACGAATACCTATCGGACACCCTATAATCAAGATAATCGGAACGAGTTCACATAATACCCATTGGATACACTATATTTATCATTCCCATACCTGTACCTTATGGCTATTTTATTTTTATTTATTTTATTTTTATATACTAACTCGCACCATTACCAGTTAAAGTTAAAAATAACATCACTTATCAGGATCGAATGAGTACCCATCAAGTTAAAATTACCATCTCGCTAGCATCTCACATTGAGAATTTTAATAGACATTTATTTAAATCTTTCAATCGAGAGTTATCGTTGGAATCTTAAACTTGATCTTCTCGATTGATTTAACTTTAGTCTTAGGCTCTAGATTTATTCAACTTCAGTTCTTTTTTTTTTTTTCATATATCATCTATCCAACTTCAGCTCTTTTTTCTTTGTCTTTTTAAATCATTTATCCAACCTCAAATGTTTCTTTTAGATATATCTTATCATTTTTTTCATTTACGCTTTATTATCATTTATTATTTATTTATAAGATATATTTCATTATTTTGGCCTCATCAACTATTTTTCCATAGGTCCAAAATTTTTTAAATCCGCCTTTGACCGGTTATTTTTGGGTCAAGTTATAGTCAGGTCTACTAAATTTTACATGCCAATCCACAAGATCATTTTAAAGGGGCAAAAGATTAATATATATACATGTTTCCTTCCATATTTTTGTCAAAAAACACTTTTTTTCCAATTCACTAAACATTTGAATATATATGATAATAATTATATGTTCAGATTTTAATTAGTCATTTGACAAATGGCTGTTCATAATAAAATTCATAAACTGAAGAAAAAATTTACGCTGCAAGAAATATTAGAAGTATAAAAATTCAATTGCTACCATTGAAAGGTAAAGTGAAATTTAATACGAGTTGTAAAAATTTACATTTATCATTTTTTTTAAATTGACCAAAAGTATCTTATTATATTTTTAGGCTCTTTTAAACCATAAGGATAAATATGTCAAAATAATAAAAAAGTCAAAAATTAGTAGCCAAAAGTTAGATTCTTTTCGTCCCCAAGCATAAATAAAAAAGAAATTATTATCTTCTTAATAACCAACTAAAAAAATAGTAGCCAAAATTTTTCTTCCCAAACTCACCTTAAGCTAAAACAAATTTTGCTTAATTTCATACCCTAATTACGTTAAAAAAAAAACACTTCTCTTAACTCTTTTAAATTTCGTCTTTGCCTAATTTGTTTCATACATATTTTGATAATTATACTAAACATCATTGTACTTTTTTCCTCTAATTCAGTTCAAAACCTATACTTAAATTGTTCCCAATTTGAATCGTGTCACTTTATTCATTTTGTCTGTAGTAATTAATTAAGATAATTTAACAAAAAATACGACATACCCAATGTATAACAGATGTCTAGCATTCTTTATCCATAAATTTGACAAAAGAGAACGAAATGAATCAATTTAAAAGTATACGAGATAAATTAAGAATATCTAAAAAATAAAAACCAAAGTAAAATTAGGAAAATAATAGTTGCCCGATATATTTAGTTTTAAAAATTAAGAAAATTGTAGTTTACCCTACATATTTAGTTCTATTACTTGTTCAGTTCCCCGAGTCTAATTCGTATAATTAAATCTCAAACGAGTGAGGCAGGGGCAAATATTTTCAAGTTGGACATCCCAATTACCAACTTCTTGTTATATAGCTTAGTTTTCAATGTATTTTGTTCTTACTGTTTTGCGACATGGAATCATCGTTGAAATTCAAGTGGATGGTTTCAAAATTACAAAATATATCCTATTTTATTAAAATTTTTTAATTCAAGATGATTATTTTTACTTTAATTAATAATTGGTGATCTCTTTACGTGTGATTAAGAACATATCACATCAGTTAAGGAATTTGAAATGTTAAAAGTTAAAAAAAAAATATAACCTGTCAATCTTTTTGGTATTTAGAAGTCAAACCAAAACTTGTTAACAAGATTCGTCTAAACGTGATTAAATGATCTGTTTCAATAGTTTTGTATATCGTGTCAGAATTTTGAGTTGACAGAAATTATTCGAACGTGATTAAATGACTCGTCCCAATGATTTTTTTATGTTGTGTTAAACTTTTGAACTGACAGGATCTATCTTATTATAGATGAATAACCGTTTAAATGGTTTTTGTATTCTGCGTTAGAATTTTGAGAAGTTAATAAAAGTTAATAATATAAACGGGATACGAAAATAACTAAAAATTTGTAAAAATTTATAAAATTCTGCAAAGCTTGTTCTTCCAAGTAGCACCTAAGAACTACAAATCTAAATCGATTGCTGGTGTCGTATAATCTCAGTCGCGACCGGCAACTACTTGTTGCATTTGCGTTAAGTATTTGGTGATATGGCTTATTCACTGTCGTTGATAACATTATTTCATAGATTGGTGTTCTCCCATTCCCACCTTGGAAAGAGCTCATCTAGTGAAGCAGACTACTGGTATTACTCAAACACCATTGTTGTTATACATGAAAGGCCCATTAAAATTTAAAACTGATCGGGTCAAATCCAATATCACGAATGGATTGGGCCTCTTGTTTGTGTTTATTTTGCATGCCATTTAGCTTGGGCAAGCCTATAAGTCTACAATGAAGTATTTGATTTTGTTCAATTATGGGGCACAAACGTTGAACCCAATTGTGGCAGAAAGGCAAAATGTTTAATCTTCGCTTTGAAGAATTGTTATCTTTTGGACTTCTCCTAAAACCATCCTTTTATTATTATAATTATAATATTTATGAATTTTTTTTTTTCATATTGGTGCAACTTTTTTAAATAGCCGTATTGCCAAATAATGACTTAAAAAATTTGATGTAGATTTTTCTTAAAATGTCGTTATTAGATGGATAAACGTGATTAACCACATGATCTATTACAGATTTATTTGTGACATATTAGCATTTCTCATATATTATTAGGCACTTGGTTCATGACAAACATTAGGGCTAAAACTTTGAGTTTGTGATGAGTTAACCTTTGGAAGATACGTCATCTTTACTTATAACATTTTAAAATAAAGGTACTCAATCTACCTACGATTTTTGTGATAAAAATGTTACTTCTTTTGGTAATTGGGTGAATACACTTACCAATTCATAACATTTGGTTAATAAAACTTACGCTTCTTATTTTAAAATATTTGTCAAAATTAAATTTTCTACAGTTTTTGCTATCAATGTTAAATAGAAAGCTAAATAATCAATATCGAAATTCATATAAGATGTTTTTTTTTTAGATTATATAAAACTCCAAGAATCCAATGAAAATTTTAAAGATTTAAAAAAAAAAGAAAAGAAGCCTTTATCTTTTTATATTATAATTTAGTTTCCATCTCCAAAATTGAAATCAATATCTAGGTATGGAAAACAATGAAATAAAATAAAATTTTACAAATTATTTTCTTTGTACATTAGTTTTTTAACTTTTGAAAAACTCAATGTTTAAAATAGTCCAAAAGGATTAAAAGTGCATCTTATATGATTTTTTTATGTGACTTTACTATTTTTTATTTAATATTAATGATTAGATCGACATAAGATTTAATTATAATAAATATTTTACAACAAGAAGTGTGAGTGTGAATTTTTAATATTAAAAATAATTATTCATAATTAATTAAATATTAAGATAAAATAAATATAATTTTTATTTGGTAATTTATATAGTTCAAGAATTTAAGTACCTTCAATTTGATATTATTCTCTCACATGACACCAATTGGAACTTACAATTGCATTTACTTCCCTAAAATTACATCAATGCCCGTTTGACAACGCTGTCGTTTTTCTGTTATTGTTTTTCTGTTGTCGTTTTCTATTTTGTGTTTTCTGTTGTCGTTTATTTTTTTAAATGAAAACTGAAACTGTGTTTGGAAATGCAATTTTATTTATAATTATTAATTTTTTTATTTTCATAAATATTTAATTTTATTAGTTTCTAAAAATTTAATAGAATTAA
>QLOD02000016.1:17647506-17667194 GCA_003260245.2 Sideroxylon spinosum | reverse complement strand
ATTTAACAAACATATTTTTGTTGTCAGTTTACAGAATTTTGAAAACATAAACAGAAAAACAGAAAACAAAAACGTTATCAAACGGGACCTTAGCTTTGCATATCTAACTGCATATTATTGCTCACGAAATCTAAAATACAATATGATAGGAAAACAAAATTATTGAGAAAAAAAAAGTGTTTGTATAGGGCTTAATGTGTTGGCAATTTTCGAGCAAATATTTCATTTATAATTTTGTATTTATAAAGTTTAGAATGTTACAATAATGTCTAGTGGGTTGTGAAATTCAAACTAAAGGTTTAAACATTGGCCATCTTATTATTTTATTAGAAGGATGTTTGAGTGAAAATTTCAATAATGAAAGGTGTGAGAATTTTCAACATTTGAAGGAGGAAAAAATATGTTATCTAATATATTTTACGGATAAGTCAAAAGTCGCGTTTGCAAGCTACCAATAAAGTTTGAGTACAAAGTATATAGCACAAAGACATGAGAAATTATAGAAAGAGAACCTCTTATGTAAACAATGAAAAATTTAATTTTATCAACAAAGTTAATCTATTTATTTAATACAAAATACTTACGATATCAGGTAAAAATAGTTATAATTGTGTTTGGTAAAGTAATCAATTGGGAGATTCTGCCAAGTAATTGGAGACCATGGACAGCTACTTAGGTTAATAATAGATAGGGGACATATAGCTTTCCTCGTGGTGGAGAGAATGTAGAAACAATTAATTTTTGCACCATGAATGAAGAAAATTATCCAATTACTCAATGAATCCGCCTAGAAGGATAAAATTTTAATTTGGCCATGTTTACTTTTTATTTATTTTATGTGGAGAATTAGATCGTACAATTTATTTGTTCACATGCTCAAGGTACAATAAAACAAAAGACTCGAAACAAAAGGGACAAACTAAGATATCAAATTCCAGCAGCCCAACCAGACATATCATCAAGGAGGTACATAGTTTTCTAGGGTTGGAGGAGGATGCTCTAGAATTGTTTATGTTCAAACAGCGCTTTCAAATTGTAAGGCCAAACGGTATTTGGAGTTCCACTCCACATTAACATGGCAAATTGCTGATAAGCCATTTCAGTGGGATGACCAGCATCAAATAACACATATTCACTTGGATTGCTGCATAACTCATACTCTTTCACCCCTCTCTTCCCTCCACAGCTAGTAACTCCCCGGTATGGACCCGAGCCACAACATGCCCTCTTTCCTTCCTTAAAACCTTGCACCAAATAAAAAGAAAAAAAGAAGAAAAAAGTCAATTTCACTTTTTATTCATGACTTTTAAACAAAATCCCATTTCATATATTTTTTTTATTACTTAGTTGCAATGACTCATCAGTGACTATTTTGTTGATGACTAATAGGAGGACTGCAAAAGGAAAACAATTCTAAGGGTTGAAATATTGCAATTAACTTAAAACTCATTATTTTAGGTGACATTTGGTTTGTTTTTCTATTTTTTGTTTTGAGTTCATTTTCTATTTTGGGCTTTTAAAAACAAGAAAAACAGTTGAAAACATATTTAGTCTCTTATATTTTTAAAATTTGTTTTAAAAAATAGAAAATGAGTTTACACATGAAATGAAAAAAAAAAAAAAAGTAATTTTGAGCGTTTTTAATAAAAAAAGAGGAAAAATATTAAAATAAGGAAGACATAGTATTTTTTGTTTTCTTGTTTTAGGATTTTTGACACATAAGATAAAAACAGAAAACAGGAAAAAAAAAAAACCAAATGCCACCTTATTTTTTTTTTTAAATAAAAAATTCAAATCTTGAAATGAGATTTATTTTCTAAAAAAACTCAAAGGATAGAGTTAAAAAAAAAAAAAAAAAGAAACGAATATTACAATTGCAAAACATGATATATTAAACAACCTTAACATACCATATTTGGTTGGATTGTTAGTTCTTTCATTGAAAGAAGTATAGAGGTCGAAATATGAGTATGCAAATCCTTCTAAGTGGCTTTCTAGCTTTTGAAGGACTTTGGATAGAGCGATGTTGTGTAGCTTTGCTCTTTCTGTGATCTCTTCATTGCATCCATTTCCTGGATTGCTTGCTCTTGCAAGTGGCAGACAACCCAAAGCCGGTAAGCCAAGAATACCAAATTTCCTTCCGCCTGTCTTATATATCTCCTGACAAAATTAGAAGTGAACAAAAATAAAAGCAAAGCTTTGGGAAACAAAGGTAAATTACTTGATAATGTTTTTGTTTTAAAATTTTGAAATTTGAAAACAAAAATATTTTTCAAAATAGTTTTCAAAAATTTTAAAATAGAAAAAATGTGTTTTGATTTTTTTCTTTTTTATATTTTTGTCACCCAATACTATGAAACCTACCATTAATACATATTATCGCAACTACTCAGTATTATACTTATGGTTCATCATCATTGCGACTAGCTTCTACCGTCATCACCACTAGTCCGTAACCCAATCATAGCCACTAGTATCACTCTAAACCATCACCATTCTATTTTTTGTTTTGATAATTCAGATTAGTCAAGTCGATTTGTTCGTACTTTAACTATTCTAGGGATCTTGAAATTATTAGTCGAATAAACTTTTAATGACAGTAACGATATTCGAACTAGTAGTAATTACTAGGGACCAAACCTAAAGCTTAACAATTAGGGCTAGCCCTTGGGAATCCGTCACCATCACCGCTGTTCCCTGATTCATATCTACTGCCTCCAGTACTCCCCGCCATTCCTATCACTCATCATTGTGATTATTTATGATTTTTCATTATTACTTTTGTCAGTTCATTTTATTTCTATTATTAACTGTTTTTTTATGACATTTATAAATATCAAACATATTTTATATTTTTATTTTTTAATAAGAATAAAAATCTAAGAAATATACATTAAACATTATTAGACATCACTTCGAATTTTCTTCTTATTTATCTTCTATTGGTTGAAAAAAAAAAAAAAAGGGGTCAGAATAGGTTATTTATATAGAAGAAGATGACGTTACTTGGAGTTGATAAGTCATGTTGCCAACCACCATATCCACATATTCTTCTATGGGAAATGACCGAAATGCACTAGAGTTTGTGAAGAGGGGGACCAAATAGTCATTGGTTCCGATGCTAAACAAATAAACGGCTCTTGACAGTATTCTCTTGGCTTCTTTCTCACCTTCCGCTTCCTTCAGCAATTTCGCTACATTTTTGAAATAGCCTACCTGTGTTTTGAAATTAATTGCCTAAAAAGCACAGCACAGCACAAAAACACACAAGCCATTAAATAGGAAGAAATTAAAGGGAAACCTCTTAGATCAAACACCGAGATGTGATGGAGGATCAGGCGCTCTCTTTTCTCCCAATTTTATCTAGAAATTAAAAGAGGGTTTCTCTTTCTTTGTGTATTTTCACAAGTAAATTAGGTTTAGTTTGGCAAAAAAAATAAAAAAATAAAAAAATACTTTTTTGTCTTATATTATTTTCTCCAAATTTTGTTTTGCTTTTAATAGCTTTCATGCATGTATAAACAATTTTTTTTTTTTTTAAAACAATTGCAAACAAGAAGGTTAAAAATAAAAAAAATTCATGTACGCTTGATTTGTTTTTTCAAATGAATTGACTTTTTTATTTCTTATTATTTTTAAAATATTAATAATATGTTTAAAAGCTATCAAAAATTAAAGAAGATGAAAATTTAGAGAAAAAAAAGTGTATATAATGAAAGCAAAAAGCAATTATTATTTTTATTTATTTTATTTTTTGCCGAATTAAGCCTTTGATCTCATCCATGCCGGTTAGAACAGAAAATGCACTCTAAGGCAAAGTCAACGTACCAATCCCTGGAAGGTTTCAACCAGAGCACCTGCGCCGACGGAGGCAAAATTGACGCCTTTGGTAAATTGATGATGGCCAGGTTGTAAATAAGGCGGAAGCAGCGGAAGCTTTGCAAACTCAGCTGCATTAATTGGAATCTTAAGGTTGAATTGGAATGATTAATTTAAGGGTATATTTAATAAATAAGTTTAACAAAAGGGGAAAAATTAAAATAATTTGAAGTATAAAAATCAGAGTGAAATTATAAGCACGTTAACAGAGCAATGAGTAGGGTTTACCTTATATATAATAATAATAAAAAAATACTATAATAGATAAAAATACTATAGGGAATATAGTGTAAAAATAAGAATTGAGATTCATATTATTAAATCATTACAAGATCTATACAATTAAATGATTTGAACCATTAGATGATCATTAAATTATTTGGAGAGAATCAAGTTAAATCAAAACCATTAAATCATTTGAAAAAAATTAAGTTAAATCAGAACTATTAAATCATTTTTATATTGCTCAGATCCTATAGTACATTTATTCACCGCAGCTCTTGAAGTCTCATAACTAATGTAATATCAGCTTCTTGGCATTGATTCAAGGGTTATTGGATTAAAATTTAACGATTTAAAAATATATTTATTTTTTTATTAAGTCACGGCCCCAAATCCAAATGGAAAATAAATTCTTACCAACAAAATCAGGGATCAGGCGACCGTCGGACGGCCTTCCAGTTGGGTAGTGGAAGAAGGTTTCCCCGTACGGCCAAAAATTCGCTTGGAAAGCAGTGGTTGTGTTGATGTGGTTATTGTTTCCGGCGTCAAAATATGAATCACCAAATATGAAGAGGGCCGTTTGATTATCAACTGATGACTCCCTAAACTCACCTTGGCAATTTTTCGGGACGACGAGGAGCGCAAAGAGAAAAAAGAGAGTACTGCTGGGTCTGAAACTTAAACATGCCATTTCTACGGTAAAATAATAATTGTTCTTTGGTTGATTAATTGGTTCGCCTTATAGGTAGTTTCGATTCCTATTTATAGAGTCATCTCGACAGTTCTATTGAGGAGAAATGGTCGATCTTTTTTTTTATTTTTTTGTAGGTCTTGACATCATCGATTACTTAATCAGGATAGACCTAAGATTTGATATTCGGCTAGGTTGAATTAGGGTTTAGTGGTAGAATAGATTGCATTACAAAAATTTAAATTGTACAAATAATTTAAAGATAAAATAACTTAAACTACAAAAATTAAAATTAGTTAAATTTTTAAAAAAAGAATTGAACTAAATCCTTTATTTATTTATTATATTATCCGAATATAACCCGAAACAATCCCAGGATCTGTCCTAACTGTACATAATCTTATAGTCTTTGATTATTAGTTATTAAGAAAAGTTTGCTTTGAATAGCTCTCATAGTCTCACCGTTTTGGCATCTTACAATTACGTTGATTGAATTTTCCACGTGGCCCATATCTTTTATTCGAGAGAAGCTAATTAGACATAAGTCCTTGATTTGAACATTTATGAGATAGATGTAATTGTAAATAAGTTTTTGGACCAATTGGATCGCCAGAAGTCCAAGAAAATTCCCAAAGGATAATGATGGGTGTTTTCATTTCAAATATTCTCAACAATAATGTATTATGAATTCGATATGTTTATTTATGAATTGAGATATTTTTGAGAGGATAATTTTATTTATTTTCCTTAAATAGTTTCATTTACTTTCCTTAGTTAGCGAGATTTTATTTTGTTTTATTTTATTTCAACTCTAACCTATATAGATGTTAAGAATCATAAGACGTTGATAGTTTTTCATTTATTAATTGAATACAGATTTTTCAGAGATTTTATTCTCTCTAACTTTTACTTAAAGGATTAGAGTTTTAAGTGCTTATGGTTGCGTCAGGTGGTATTAGTGTAAGATTTTCTCTAATCTGAGGTGCAAGACAATAACGGTGGTTACACAAATGTTGACAAGGTACAACAGATGCGCAATAAGGTTGTAGCAATGTTTATTTGTCTCGAAACCTAATGAAGATTCTAAGAGGTGTTGGAAGGTGTGTCAAAGATATTCCTTGTGGTAGGCCCCAAAACCTTACAGTTGATTCTATCATTGATCCTCGTTGTTATCCTATCAACATGGGAGATGAGTTGTCAACAAATGAGGAGGTCGAAACTTTCAAGTTGGTTAATGCAAATTTTAGGAAGGAGGCAACAACAAAACTACAGTCATTAGTCAAAGTTCCGATTAATGGCTGATATCCCCTATTTTGATGGATTCGTAGATATTGAGGGATTCTTAAATTAGGTTACTAAAGTTGAAAGGTACTTTGATTTTGCATCTATTCCTGAAGAAAAAAAGGTGAAATATGTTGTGATTCAACTTCATAAATGTGCTTCGACTTGGTAGGATCATTTACAAGAGAATCGTATACTTCAAATGAAAGATAAGATCAGATCATGGAGCAAAATAAAAAAGATACTGAGAAATCAACTTTTACCACCTGATTATGAGCAATATTTATTCCAACAATATTAGCACTCTTCGTAGAATAACCAAAATGTCGGCGAATATACCATTGAATTTTATAAGCTAAAAGAACAGATTGAAATACCTATTTGGTGATAAGAAATCAAGAAGACTGAGATAGAATAGAAAATTATGGATCTCTTAATAAATTGTGACATATTTAAACAAGATATTAAGGTAAAAATGACTTTTATTTTTGTGAACACTTTGAAGACAGTTATAATTTAGATTAATTATTTTCAGAAGAAAACAAAATTATAACTGGTCTTCAAGAGGAGTGGATTAAAGATTTCAAAATTTATTAATTCTTTTAGTGATAAGTACTATAACTTGGATTTACTGTTCGATGGTAAAGAAGTTAGTGGTTTCATCAATCTTCAAACTATAGGAGTCAAAGATAAAAGTACGTTGCAATTTATTAATTTTACTAGGATGGATAAATATTATGTTGAAAAAGTATGTGTTTATATGGTTGAATTTTTTCACAATAAAGAATTGCTCAAAGATTTTTTCATTGAAAATAAAATTAAATCACTATCGCATGTAAAGATGAAGATTATTTCCATGTTAGAATTATACATAGTTTTGTCAACAATGGAAATTGCATTCAAGGTACCTGCTCGTGATGGTTCTACATTTTTTTTAAATTTTACCTAAAATAACGTGAGGACGAGTTATTTTTTCAATTGAGGAGAATGATATAGACATGACTGTAAATAAGTTTCTAGACCAGGTGGATCGCTAAACCCAAAAAGACTTACAAAAATGAGTAGGCCTAATAACGTGGCAATAATGGTGATAGGGAACATGATGAATGTTTTCAATTCAAATACTTCCAGCAGGAATGTAATATGAATTTGATGTGTTTACTAATGAATTGAGAATTTTTTGAGGAGATAGTTTTATTTATTTTCCTTAAATAGTTTCAATTATTTTTCTTAGTAAGATTTTATTTTATTTCAACTCTAATCCATATAAAGATTCAGTTTTCAATTATTGATTGAATATAGAATTTTTAGAAATTTTACCTCTCTAACTTTCGTATGAAAGATTAGGATCTTATATGCTTTTGATTGCATCAATTTATACCACGTGATTGCAATTATGTACCTCTTTTTAACACCTTTTGATGTGCACTAATGAAACTAATACAGTAATTACAATGGTAGTTTTCAACTAATAAAATATTAAATTTGTTTTCTAGTTCAAGTTTTCTTAGGGTTACTGGAAGTTTATCCGATCGTTAACTAGCACATAAAATTAGTTGAAGTGTGGGCAAACCTACCCAGATACCCTGAATCATAAAAAAAAAAGTAAAAAATAAAAAAATAAAAAATCTTTGATTACAAATCTGTTCAAGTTGCATATATATTAAGAACTTAAAAAATTTTATGCAATTTATGTAACTCGATAAAATTTTAATTGTAAATTAATTATGATTGGTTATATAAATTTATTTCTTTATTTATTTTTTCCATATGTTATTTTTGTGATATTATATGAAATTAGATTATCTTTCATAATTTTAATTCATGTAATCTCATATAATATTTCTACATTTTATACACTTTATTCCTTTTATTTATATTTATAGTTCATATTAATGGGTCCTTTTATTTAAAGTGATAAGTGTAAAATTTTTTGCATCATTTTGACAATCAACTCTAGTAAGATTCTTTTTCTGACAGGATAGTATCACTAATTAATTAATTTCTTCAAATTAAGTGCTGTTTTCATAATTTAAGGTTGTGTTTGAGAAGTTAGCCAGCTTCTTAATTTTTGGCTACTCATTTTTTTTTTAAATGACCAAATTAATTCTTTTAAATTTTAAATGTCTTTTAAATTACGAATGACAAAAATATCAAATTAACAAAAATTAAAAAACTAGTTGTTAAAAATATAATTTTTTTAATTTTTAAACACAGAAAAAATTAACTTTTGAGTAGGTTGCTAGTAGTCAAATACAAAAAAAAATTAACTTTTTTTTCTTTCTGTCCAAATTAACCCTATTGCAGGAGTGGCCCATTTTTCTGTGCACATATATACTAGGGTATTAGTGATTTGATGATTCTTTTTTGAATTCTTTTCATATTCATCGATCATTTAATATTTGAAAGTTGGTATAAAATATTTTAAAAACTACCTACCTATTTAAGTAATTTCATCTTCTAATTTTATAACTATCATTTTGTTATTTTAATTTTTTTATTCTTCCATCATTTAATATTGAGCCTGAACGTGAAAACACTGAAACGGATGCTAATATAAAGCTTAGTATGAGAAGAAAAAAAAAAGGATGATTTTTTAGTAGTCAGTTATTGAAAGGTTAACATTTTTTTTTTTATTGTTGTGTCAGAGAAGGAAAAAATAACTACTTTTTTTAATCTTTTACTAATTTGATATTTTTAACCTTGGCTGTTTCAGGTTTTTGTCTCTTTTCTTTCGAATAAAAATTGGAAAAAAAAAAACTTCATTTTTCTTCGTTTTATAGTCAGTGACACAAAAAAAAAAAAAAAAAAAAAATTTGTACTCAGATAATGCTTTCACACAAGTCCGTCATCTATAGCTTCTTGTTTAATTAGGTCAATGTATGTTTTAACTTGGGAGGTAGGAACGTTATTTTAGTGAAAATAAAAAAAAAAAAATGAGGCATACATTGAGTTTTTGGCATTGAATTATGAATTTTTTGATAATTTAGTTCATATTTTACTTTCAATCTTGTGAATGGTAACGGTAACTCAACAATGATAACTCGTTAATTAGTTTAATTAAGAGTTAGATTGTGAACTTTGCTATTGTCCTAATTCATTTTGTTATTGTATGTGCTCTTGAAATTCCTAGATCATAAGAACTTGTTTTTGGTCTAATGCAAAGTGGAAACAGTAATCCATTGGTGAGATTAATTTGAACTTGAAACTTTCTACACGCTAGTTAAAACTTTCTTTTAAAAAATTCATTTCTCAATCATGATTTTCAATTGTTTCAAAACATATCTTTCCTTTCTATTTCGTGTTAAGGATGGTTGTTACAATGATGTGAACCATGTCTATTCTAGGTAATTTTTGAAACATTTGAGCCTTAGCTTATTTTTCATGAAAATATCCTTCGGAACGTATTTGAGGTTAAAAAAAAGAAACAACAATAAAAATGCATCGTATACTTTCTTGTTGAAATCCCAAAATAATGAAGCGTCCCTTACCTTTGGAAAACAGGCCTATTTCTTTACCTTTGGTGGAATAAATTCAAATTGCTCATAATGCGGAACGTTGGGAATTGATAAGCAAAGTATCGAAATCTTGCAAAGTGGTTGAAAAGAAAATGAAAGTAAAAAAATGAAGAAAAGTTGAAAATTGTGCAATAAAGCTTCAAACTAAAGTTATGACGAGTGCTTTGAAAGCTGAAGTTTGGATGAGATATTATTGTCTCTTGCCACCAAGGTGAACTTTTTGTATCCCTGATCCTTCATTTATTAACCATTACCCTCGACCAACCTACTACCTAAATAAGGACCTAGGTGATCTTTTTGGAAGACTTGTCAATTAAGCTCAATTTCGCTCATTAATTGTTTTTTTATCTTGTGATGTAATTTTGGTGGTGTTTCGTCTGATAAAAAGTGAAATAAAGTAAGATAAAGTGTAAGGTTTGTGATACGTGAAATCAGATAAAAAGTAAATTAGTTTTAGAGATTTTCAGAATTTTTCGTTGTTTTATTATGTACTAAACAGATCTTTTATTAACATTGATGTTCTTATTTTCATGAAGATATATTCTTTACAAACTATTGCAAAGAGTTCGCTTTCTTTTTGAATCCATGCAAATATTTGAAGATAAATTATTTGCATAGAACTTGAGTGAAGATATTTAGAAGTGTATTCAGGAAAACTGTGAAGTCAAAGCCAAGTCCATTTTGTTGAAATCGATTTTTGCAGTGATCCAAGATATTTATAACCAGTGTATTAATTTGAATTCATGTACTTAGATAAATGATTATCTTTTGACTTCTTTGCTCTAATGAATTTAAAATCTAACTAGTTTGTGAGTTGATGTATTGAGTTGTTTATTAGAACTCTTATAATTTGTTGGACAACACGAGTCTTGTTAATAAAATGTTTGTGAGTATCGTTTCTTAAAATCCTCACGAGACACAACTCATTGACTTAAAGTAAGCATATGATTTAAAGGCTTATTGTACAAGGTAAATGCAACTATAATATTTTTCCAAAATGGATATTTGCATGCTCAATTAAGTGGATTAATGGAATTGTTGTTTAATTCTTGGCATTGCTAGGACTAGCATGTTGGGGTGTGATTAGAATCAAATATTGTACATTTGAGACTATAGTTTGCTTCAATTAATTATAACTTTATTGGTTTTTATTTAATTCTAAATTAATTTATTTGATTTGTGCGCTTATATTTGTTTTGTAGGCAATTGGGGTCGAATTCGAGGTGTTAAGGCTTAGAAAAGACACAAGAATTGATCCAATATATAAGGAGCCCATGGATGCCCAACAAGGCATAAAAAACCTAGAAGTCCAGTCCAATAAGCCACATGTGAACTTCATCAGCCCAAGTCCTGAGCAGAACATTAGAAGCTGAAAAGCTTACTACCTAATATATAGGCTCCTTTTGGAGTTATATAAACCATAACAAATTGCTTTAAATCTTAAATTTTTTATAAATTGTACGAATTATGATATAATTTTTACTAATTTATACTAATTTTTATCACTATGGATGTTGTGCAAAATTTAGACTCATGTCCACCATTTGGAATTTTGTGCTGATACCAGTTATTAGTTTTTTAGTTTTTTTTTTTAAATTATCAAAATTATCCTATTACATTTTAATCTTCTTTTAAACCTTTAAGGACAAAAATATCAAATTAACAAAAAATTAAAAAATTAGTTATTAAAAAATTAATTTTTTTCCTTTCCCAAACACTAAAAACTAGCTTTTCCGTAACTATCAACTATAAAAAAAAACTAATTTTTTTTCTTCACAAACTATACCTCAGACTCTTGCATTTAGATATTTTGTACAGTGCTATTTCAGTGTCTGGTTAGTGTTAAGAAACAGTTGACCATTCCACTTCATGGCAATATTTGGCGCAAGAAAAGGCCATTCAAGTCCTGTCCTATGGGTGCTAGAGCCCGTAAATAGGCCATGGATTATTTGTATTTGGATCAATGGTATCTGCATTCCTCCATATTCAGTAAAATCCTATTTTCTTTAGTTTATTCTACTTCTTCATTTTATTTTCTGTATTTTGAAAGAACGGCCATGAGGTTTTAAGCCTCCATGTCTTGAGCAGAACACAGTTTCATATAATGAAAACGTGGTCTACGTAGAAGAAAGGCAAAGGTCGTCGGCAAGGTTATGAAAATCATAAACAAAAAAAACACATCATCATAGCTGCAATTAAAACCTCTCTTACATGTTGGAATTTCCTAGTCCTCACATTCCCCTTTAGTTTCTAAAACCAACCTCTCTTATTACATGTTGGAATTTCAATGCTCTAAGAATGAAACTGAATATGAAGCTCTCATCCTCCGCCTCATGGCAACAATCTCTTCGGGAATCAATAATCTTTGCATCAAAGGGGCGGATTCCAATTTAGTGGTTAAATAAAAAAAGGAGAATTAATCTAAAATAGTAATTATCAATGGGGAGATTCTCCCAAGTAATTGGAGACGATGGACATCTATTTTTGTCAATAAAGTGCACATGAACAAGGATAGCAAGAAATACATTGGGGATGAGAGATAAATCGAGAACAAAATTAATTTTTGCTTCATGAATGAAAAAAAAAAAAAAAGATCTAATTAAATATGAATGAAAGAAATATTAAGCCATATAATCAATTATTTTTGTGTAGAAGATGATCCTACACTTTATTAATTTATTTATTGTTGAGATGCTCAAGGACAATAATCAAAAGAGTAGTAACATAAGAACCCAATTTCCAGCAGTTCAACCAAATGATTTTCTAGGATGGAATATATTTACAATTATTTTTGTTCAAACAGGGCTTTCAAATTGTAAGGCCATACAGTATCCAGAGTTCCACTCCACATTAGCTTGGCAAATTGCTGATTGGCCATTTCAGAGGGATGAACAGCATCAAAATACACATATTCACTTGGATCTCTACACAACTCGTACTCTTTCACCCCTCTCTTCCCTCCACAGCTATTAATTCCCCTGTATGGACCCGATCCACAACATGCACTTTTTCCTTCCATAAAACCTTTCACCCAAAAAAAAAAAAAAAGTTATTGTAATAATGCCTTATGATATTTTGACCCTCAAAAGATTGACAACTAAAAATTTGAATGTAAGGACAAAATAATCATTTGAGGAGAATATTGCAAATAATTTAAAACACTTTTCTTTAATTATAAAAAAAGCTGCTCAGATCTTGATGTTAAATTTATTTTCACATAAAAGTCTACGACTGAGTAAAAATTACCAAAAACTATAAAAAAAGTAAAAAAAGTGTTGATAAGATAACTTATAGTTGTAATTAATACAATTGCAACTTGGCATACGTAAACAACCATAACTAAAATACCATATATGGATGGATTGTCAATTCTTTCATTGAAAGAAGTATAGAAGTCGAAATATGAGTATGCAAATCCTTGTAAATGGCTTTCTAGCTTTTGAAGGACTTTGGACAGTGCCACATTGTGCAGCTTTGCTCTTTCTGTCATGTCTTCAGTGCATTCATTTCCTGGATTGAGTGCTCTTACAAGTGGGAAACAACCCACAGCCGATAAGCCAAGAAAACTGAATTTCCTCCCTCCCATCTTATGTATTTCCTGACAAAATTTAATTACAGGGTAAAAATAAAATCAAAGCTTTGAATAACAAAGGTTTATGAAATCATTGACAACATTTTTGTTTTTTTATTTCCTTGCATTCATTCGCAAAATTTCGAAATTTGGAAAATAAATATATTTGGTAATGTTTTTGTTGCCATATCTTTAAAGTAATCAATTTTTTTTTTCTTTTTTTAAAAAGAAAAGGTGTTTTGATTTATTTTCATGTTTGTTATCCACTATTATAAAAATATCGGGCATCACCATCCTCGAACTTACATGGCCACTATCAATTGCTATTTTATACTATTTCTATCATATTTAATAGCTTTATTAAAAATATTTGTAAATATCAACTATGTTTCTTGTTTCTATTTTTTTTTATATTATTTGGAGTAAAATAAAAAATATAAAATTCTACAAATCTCTATAAATACAAATTCCGAGACTGTAAAATTCAAATTTTCTATTTATTGCATAAAGCACGAAAAACTAACTTTTACAAATTTAAATAATTTTATACAACTCTAAACACTCCCCTGAGTTTCACTATGCATATAAAGGTAAAAAATGATAAATTATACTATGCATACATGAGTTTTACAAAAAATCTAATTTAGGGCCTGAGTTTTTTTTTTTATTTTTTAACTAACGACTAAAGGCCTAAATTTTTAACCACATGCAGTTATCTCTTAGTGACTATTTTAATTTTGCACTTTTAATATTAATTTAGAGGTGCAAAATAAATTTGTCCCCCCCCAAAAAAAAAAAAAAAAAAAAAAGAAAAAACTAATCAACACCTAATTATTTAATTTTTCATCTATCCCATTAGTCCAGGAAAAACTCACAATCACTTAGTGTATACTTATACTAATACAGAAAGTGAGAACTAGTATCTCATATTTTTTGAAACCACATCACCAAACTACATTTCACAAATACCTTTAACTTCCTATAACCACCGGTAAATTATATTTTTAACTTCTCTAAAATATAAAAAAGACTGGTGATGCCCAGTGTCTAAAGGCATGTGGGACCTACTCTCCCAGCCGGCTACCTCCCATTCCCCTTCTCTCTCTCTCTCTCTTCGGGTGACACGTATATAAAAGTCAAACAGAGAAAATTTGAGAACAATGCGCTGATACTAGTTTGTTTGGTAGATGACATTACTTGGACTAGGGCCGTAATGTTGCCAACAACCATGTCCACGTATTCTTCCCTTGGGAACGACTGAAAGGCACTGGAGTTTGGGGAGAGAGGCACCAAATAATCATTGGTCCCAATGCTAAACAAATAAACGGCTCTTGATAGTATTCTCATGGCTTCTTTCTCACCTACCTCTTCCTCCAACAATTTTCCCACATTTTTGAAATAGCCTACCTGTGTTCTGAAATCAATTACCTAAAAGGTACAACACAGAACCATGTTATGTATTTAGAAGAATTAAACGAACCTAAGTAGTACTGAATAGACATAATAACAAGCAACACGGGGTTAAAGTCGGGTGCAACTTTAATCCTGAAGTCACCTTGAAAATGTTTGCTGCACCTCATATAAATTGATGCATCCAAATATGAGAATTTACATCGTAAGAACATCTGGGTATGAAAAAAATGCATTCATAAACAAGATGCATTCGGATATGTATTGAGCTTTCATCCGAATGCACCAGTTTGCATTTTAATAAACATTATTTGGATGCATCTTGTTTAGATACTCTTATTGTTCAGATATCCACATCCGAATGTATTAGTTCATATCCGAATACAATAGATCGAAAGAGTAGCAGATTAAAAGAGATGGTGCCCTTTCAAATTGACTTTTGAGGCTGAAGTTAAAGCCAGATCTTCTTCTTTAATAATAAGAAAAGTAGTCAAACTTTTTATTTTATTAGCAAAAATACCAAAAGTAGATCCCTAAATCAGAACTTATTAATTTCCACCTATGCTAAAAATAGCACCCACGAGCCTTATCATTCTTAGCAGAAAGCAATTGTCATACCAATCCCTGGAAAGTTTCAACTAGAGCACCTGCCCCAGAAGAAGCAAAATTGGCGCCTCGTGCGAAGCTTTGATGACAGCCAGGTTGCAAATATGCTGGAATTAAAGGTAGCTTTGCAAACTCAGCTGCAATTAAAAACCTTAATTGAGAGTGATCAATTTGGGTGGTAATTTAGAGGTTATTGATCAGTCGCATACTCAGGAATTTGATTCAACGTAAATTTTAAATTCTAAATAAATACATTAAATATAATTAAATACAAAATACTATACATTGATATCAAATACATCGTTGTTTTTTTGTTCTGTTACAATAATTTGCTCAACTCAAAACTTATCAAAATTTTTACCAAATACACAAAAGTTGTTAAAATTTGTCAGAAGATGTTAAAAATTACTAAAAACTATCAAAAATTTTACTAAATACCTAAAAATTGTAAAAAAAACTGCTAAAAATTACTACTTATTTCACCAAACACATCAAAAATTTTTTGGTAAAAAGAAAATCAAAATATTTTAAAAAATATGATTCTAAATGCATCCAATTTTTTTTTTATAAATATTTATAATTTTTTTTATATCAAATAAATTTTTTTAGACAAAATTCCAGCTTAGACGAATGAATACGCTGATTACCTTGGGGCTCTGCCACAGCTATTAATTGAAACCAGCATACATAGATACATATATATAGTTAGTGAAAAGTCTTACCAATAAAATCGGAGATGAGGCGGCCGTCGGACCGCCTACCGGTGGGGTAGTTGAAGAAGGTTTCCCCGTACGGCCAGAAATTCCCCTGGAAAGTAGTGGTTGTGTTGATGTAGTTATTGTTTCCAACGTCGTAAAATGAATCACCGAATATGAAGAGGGCCGTCTGATCATCGACTGATGATTGCCTAAACTGACCGCGGCAATTGTTTGGGACGGCTAGAATTGCAAAGAGAAACAAAAAGCTGCTGGGTCTGAAGCTTAAACACGCCATTAATTTCTACAGTTGAATCCTAGTTCACTTCTGTACATTAATTGGTTCTCCTTATGTGGTTAGTTTCAATTGTTATTTATTGTAAGGTCATCTCCACAATTCCGTTCGAGGAGAAACTAACGTTGACTATTTACATTATTTTCATGGGGTTGGTTTAGACATCATTTATTTTTTAATTTTGAAAGATACGGTCTTAATTAAAGATAAATTATATTTTATACTCTTTAAATTTTATTCAAAATCTCAAATCAGGGTTTGAGTTTTATTTTTTATTTTTATTTTTTTTAACAATTAAAGATCTCTTTGACCGTCTTATTCTTAAAAGTTAGACACATGAATAAAGAGTATAACGCAAAAATATTCATGTTTTTAACTTTTACGGGTAAAATGGGCAATGGGTCCTTAATTAGTCTAAAGAAAAAAAAAATTTAAGTTCTTAATTGTTAGAAAAAAAATAGGATTTGAAATATAATTTAGAATAAAAGTCAAGGATATAAAATGTAAACTATTCCTTAATTGATTAAAAAAGTTTGCTTTGAAGAGCGCGTCTTGAAAATATTTTAATTGAATTTCTAAAAAGCTTAGAGTCAACTATGTTTGGTGATAGAAGAAGAGAAAAAAAACACTTGACAACTTGCTCATCATAAGACCGGGATTATTGACTTTGAATGAATCTTTAATTGGACAAAACCCGCTTGCCCAAAATTGCAAATTATTAACGCCGTTGCAATTACGTACCACTTCCTAACATCTTTCATTGTGCAATAATGAAACTAGTATGTCTCTTTAATATATATATATATATTTGGTTTTTTGAATTGATGAGAATTCTGTTTGATCTTGTATAAAGGTAAACCATATTATAATTAAAGAAAATGTTATTCTATTAAAATAATTAATTATAAAGATATCAAATTAATGTGACAATGATAATTTTGTAACTAAAATGTATTTACATAGTAAGTATTTTTATTAAGTTTATATTTGATTTGAAATAAGAATGAGATGAATGTGACGATGAGAATAATTATATCTAAAATACATGTATAATAAACTTGAGAGTAAGCATGATATATGTTTGGTCAGACAGAACAAATAGTAGAATGAAATGAAAACAAAATTAAATACTCATATTACCATAGTAGATATTATATTTTATAGAGATAATGTCAGACAAGAGTGCTTCATCAAATTGATCTTGGTGATATTTAATGTAATTTGGTACCCACACTACTTATATATGACATTTCACTCAACTTCACCTAAGCTATGTGTGATAAGTGTGCTTCATCAAGTCTGGACGATAGCTCATCTAGTAACCTTCACAAGCCCGCTCACATCACTCCGTCACATCTCTCCCCCTTCCCTGGGGGTTGGTAATTAGTTGTGACACATTTTTTTTATAATCACATCTATCACAGTACAATATTATCTGTTTTGGATAATAATTAGGTACAATATAACGACTCATCCATCTTAATATTATTCTCTTATAAGCATACTAAACTTTGGATTTTTGATAGAATGAAGTGCCCTTACAATTTTAAAAAATGTGCAATTAAAAGATGTTAAATATAAAGATGCTACACATATATACTAGCAATAAATTTATAGCACTCCAAACAAAATTTGTAATTAAGTTTCTTATATACTTGAAATTTAGGACAAAAAGTTTAAATCAAAAAAATTATTATAATTCATGAGTTTTAATTTTTTTTTTTCAAAACTTTATACTCGAGCTGTTATTACATATATTTTAATCTTTCTCTCTTTCTTCAATTAATTTTTGATAAGTATCATAAAATAAGACACACATTATAATACTTCCAAAAACTTTCTAAAAACTACAATAGGGCATCTCGCTCCAAGCAAGCCTCTTCTATGGATTAGTGGGAAGACGCAGGATAAGAGAAGATTCGTTTATCTAAGTTGCTGACGAGCCAGTACTGTTCGTGGGCAAGCAAATTCTCAACTCAGAAATCAATTTCTACAGAATGGTGAAAGGTTATGTAGGCAGGTGTTCATTTACAGTTGCTAGTGGGGATGGAAAAAAAGATGAATAATTCAGTTTGCCTTGGCCGGAGCTGGAGACAAAGGTGGGTAGGTAGAGAATACGTAGAGACAACTCTCTAAGCTCCAAAGGAAGCTCAATGCGGGTCTTTGCCTTCTCCTCTGCTCTGACTTCAGTTGGACAGAATTTAAATTGAAAGTTTTGATTTGCATATTATCTCCATCCTTAAAATATGATGAAATTTTGAATACTCAAACCGTTAGATCTTAGTTTATGAAAGAGATATTTTTAAAAAATATCATATTTTATGATATAAATATATATACAACACTTTACTCAACTACTCAAATGATATGGAATAAGCCTGTCAATGACTTGAATTTAGTCTAAATTTGACCCACATCAGATCTAATAATATTAGACCAAATTCATCTAATTAAATTCGTAAATCAATAGATTTAGATATTTTGGATTCAATAAATAATGGATTAGGATTCGGTTGATTTGCCAGACCCATTATTTTTAAAAATAAAATATTAAAAATGAAAATTAAAAAATATTTAAAAAATTTACGTCCAATAAAATAAATCGTTTTTAATTATTTTATTCTATTATATATATATATACACACATATATGCGTACCTACATATGAAGTATATATATACAATTATACTCACCCCGCTGCAGCTCTTCCAAATTGGCGTCTCTTCCTCCACGACCTCGCGAATGAATGAAACCGTGCAAGTTGCAATGAATTTGCAATCAAATATGCAAATGTGGCTCGTTCAGTTTGTGGAGTCGTCCCCGGATTCTGGTTTTGAGTGTTTGGAAGGTTTGCCTCTGATGGCGGTGGTCTTGACTGCGAGCCAATTGCTGCAGTCCTGTCACAGCTAAAGCGAGTTAGCGAGTGGTCGAACCGCGTTGCTTCTATAGAGGATGAACTTCTGACGAGAAAAATTGAGTTGTTAGCTGAAGCGAAAGATCTATGGATTCGTTATACACCACATGGGAAAGGCAATAAATAACTCCTTGCCCATTACTCCATCTTGATTTCTAGTCTTTGAAATCTCAACTTGTTCTTTCTTCTTGCAACAATTTGCTTTTGCATGAAATTTTCAGTAAATGATGATGAATCAAACTGCAAGTTTTATTTGCATATAATTAAGTGTGTATATATATATATATAATATTTTGAATAATATATATTTTTTATTTTTATGAAATTATGATTTAAAAAAATTATTTTTTAAAATAGATTGGATTCGTTGGATATATAGATCTGAACTAGATCTTACAAATCAGATTCCATTATTTTTGGATTTGAATCAATTCCATAATAATTGTTTCTAGACTGGACGAGTTTGATCGAGATCAGATCTTCATCTGCCTCATCAAGAGCAATTTATTGTACCTTAACTCACTAGTGACCTTTGCCTAGCCACTAACGATATCTCCGATTCGTCTCATAATCCTTTTAGTATTCTTGAAATAAAGTTGCACAATCC
>QLOD02000016.1:17583777-17634821 GCA_003260245.2 Sideroxylon spinosum | reverse complement strand
TATATACATATAGGATTTCCTATTCTTGTTCAAAGAGTGCTTTTAAATTGTAAGGCTTCACAATCTTTGGAGTTCCGCTCCACATTAACTTGGCAAGTTGTTGATTTGCCATTTCAGTTGGATGACTGGAATCGAAGAAAATATATTCACTTGGATTGCTGCATAATTGATATTCTTTTATTGTTCCCTTTCCTCCACAGCTGAAAACTCCCCGGTATGGACCTGAGCCACAGCATGCATTTTTCCCTTCCTTGAAACCTATCACAAAGGAAGAATATAAATACATATCTAAAAGGTAATGCTAAAGTAAAGATAGCTCCATGGTTCTAAATCTCAAGCTCAGTATTATTGGATTAAAATTTAAAAATCTAAATATATTAATTTTTTTAATTAACTCCGTCTATGTTGGGATATGCTTGAATAACCGATGCTAAGCCCGAACAAAGGAGAAAGGTTGTGCATTAAGTAGCCGATAGCCAGCACAATACTTAGTTGGATTCATTTATGGATTTGAGACCTAATGAAATTTCGTGGGGTATCCCCTACTTAGCGACATGCTGTATGGTCTGAGTGTAGTGATAAATGAGCAAGGATCGCTGCATCGGCGCTTGGGTGCAGTGTTAAATAGGTAAGGGTCCTCACACTTTTTTGGATGAGTGAGAGGGGTAAAGAAGCTAGTCTAAATTCAAGCTTGTTAAAGCTAGAGATAGATGGACCAAAGACTTAAACCAAGTTAAATGCATTAAGGATCAGGATGAAAAGGTGTTAGTAAAGGAAGAGGAGATAAAAAAAGAGTTGGAAGAACTACTTCTACAAGTTATTTAATGAAAGCAGTTGTAGTGACATATAATTGGGCCTGCTTACCACTTCTAGGGAATAATTGAATCATATGTTCTATAGGAGAATCAGTGGGGAGGAAGTAAAAAAAGTATTGAAAAGGATAAAAAATGGGAAATAGGTTGGGCCAGATGGTATTCCTATTGAGATTTGAAGGTGCCTAGGGAGGATGACATAAGTTGGTTGACAAAACCTTTTAGTGTAGTGCTAAAGAGCAAGAAGATGCCTGATGCAAGGAGGAAAAGTATACTTATACCTATATATAAGAATAAATGAGATATCTAGAATTGTGCGAACTACCGCGGGATTAAATTGATGAGCCATACGATGAAATTATAGGAGAGAGTTATTGAGATAAGACTAAGAAGGACAACAAACATTTCAGAGAATCAATTTGGTTTCATGCTTGGGAGATCAACCGTGGAGGCTATCTTGCTCCTGAGGAGGTTAACGGAACAGTATAGAAAAGGTCAAAATGATTTATACATGGTGTTCGTTGATTTGGTGAAAGCCTATGACCGGGTTCCTAGGGAGATTCTATATAGAGTGTTGGAAAAGAAAGGAGTGTGTGTTGCATATATTGAGGCAATAAAGGACATGTATGATAAAGCTGTGATATCTATATGGACGATCGATGGAGAGACTAAAGAATTTCCTATCACAATTGGTCTATGCCAATGTTCAACGTTAATCCTGTTCTTGTTTGCCTTAGTTATGGATGAGATTACAAGACATATTTAGGATGAGATGCTATAATATATGCTATTTGCAGATGACATTATTTTAGTAGATGAGATCAGAGAAGGAATAAATGCTAAGTTAGAATTGTGGCGGAAAATGTTAGAGACAAAAGGGTTTAGGCTAAGTCGATGTAAAACAGAATATATAGAATGTAAGTTTAGCCAAAGTTGAATAACTGGTGGCATTTAAGTAAGTTTGGGCACACAAAAGATTGTAGAGAAAAAAAACTTTAGGTACCTTGACTCTATAATACTGATATAAGCCATAAGATTCAGGTCGGACCAAACGAAGGAGTGTTTCGGGATTCTTGTGTAATCAAAAAGTCCCTCTCAAGGTGAAAGGAAGGTATTATAAGGTGATAGTAAGACCAGCGTTGTTATATGGATCAGAGTGTTGGGCAGTAAAGCATAATCAGGTTCAACAAATGGCAGTTACGGAGATAAGAATACTAAGATGGATGTGCGAGATCATAAGGAGAGATAGGATTAGGAACGAGGATATTAGGGGCAAAGTAGGAATACCACCGATTGAAGACAAAATGAGAGAAAATCATTTAAGAGGGTTCGGCCATGTTAGAAGCGTCCAATGGAGGCATCGGTTAAAAGGTGTGAAAGTATGGAGATTGCTAAGAGTCGAAGAGGGAGAGGGAGACCTAAGAGAAGTTGGAAAGAAACTATTAAACATGACCTTACCTCTATGAATCTAACGGAGGACATGACCCTAAATAGATTTGATTGGTATCGTAAAACTCATATAACCGACCTCACCTAATGAAAACGGCTTGGTTTGGTATTAATTTTCTTAATTAAGAAAATATAAATATATTTGAATCGTTGAATTTTTAGTCATCAATTCCTTGCTCGGTCCATCAAACTGACATCAATTACGACATCGGCCTCCCTTTTCATTTTTTTATTTTTTTAAGACATGTATGTTATTTTATAATTTAATAAATATAAAAATAGTAATTAAGAACGCGTGTTATATTTTCAAACCCTCTAAGTGTAAAAAAAATTTTAGGCTTTCTTATCAAAATTAAACTAAATAATAAACCCACAAAATTAATTTAACCACATGATTCTAGTTGAACTTTTTTTTTTTTGGGAAAGCATTTAATTATTTTCTAATAAAAACAGGATTTTCCGTGTCAGTAGCATCTAGGATGGAATTAACATATTAAACCAAACATACCATATTTTGATGGGTTGTCGATTCTTTCAAGCAAAGAAGTATAGAAGTTGAAATTTGAATATCTGAATCCTTGCAAGTGACTTTCAAGTTTTCGAAGGATTTTGGACAAAGCAACGTTGTGTAGCTTTACCAGAATTGTAAGCTTTTGCATGCACGCACCAGTACTATTTTCTACGTTGCGTGCAACTGGCAGACAACCCAAAGGTTCCAAATTAATAAAACCAAACTTTCTCCCTCCACTCTTGTATATTTCCTGCGAATTCACAAATAAGAAAAGTTGTTATTGACAAATACCAAATGGAAAATGTTTCTTCGTAAAAAATTTTGCCAAAAAAATTAATAGGGGAATAATGTAGCAATGGTACTTGCATAATAAAAATAAAGGGTAAATTTTAGTAACTCGTTTTTTTTTTTTGACAAAAATGTCTGGTAAAAGCTGAAGGGTAAATTTTAGAAATTACTCTTATAATTTACATGTTATTTGACTTTAATTTCTACGGTTCTAATTATAATAGTCAACCCTTATAGTTATGTTTAAGATTTAATTTAATCATTTTATCAAATTTATTAATTAAAAATATCACGTGTCAATCTTATAAGATGGATATATGAGATTTTTTAAACACATTTTTTTAACAACGGTTAACAAAAAGAATGTAAATTATAGGGGCTTGATTATTATAATTAAAACTATAGTGAAGTATAACGACATGGGAATTATAGGGATTGTTTCTAAAATTTACCCGAATAGAAATTAATTAATTGATGGATATTGAGTATTGGATGATGTTATTATTTACGTACCTTGATCGCATCTGCTATGTTTCCGATCACTATTTCCACATAGTCTTCTTGAGAAGAGGACTTAAAGATAGTGGAGTTCCTGATGATGGGAAACACGTAATCGTTGCCTCCAATGCTGAATAGATAAACGGCTCTTGAAACCAATTTCTTGGCTTCTTTCTCACCCAACTTCTTTTCCAGTAATTTCTTGGAATTTTTGAAATTATTCAGTTGAGTTTTAAGATCAATCACCTATAAAATAAAATTACAAAGCCTCAGTGTTACTAATGGGAAATAAAAAAAAAAAAAAAAAAGTAGAAAGCTAGGCACTTCAAAATTATAAGATAATATACTACTAGAATATATGATGAAGCACTGGTGAAGTCAATTTTTTTTCCTTTTTTTTTTTTTTGGTGAATACCCCTAATTTTGATATTATTATTCCCAAATTAATAGTTTGCTTTTTAATAACTTTATATCTCTTACTCGTGTCCCTTTTCCTAAACCTCGGTTCTGAAAAATCTCAAAAGAGTCGCAAAGGGCTAGTTCAAATGATACATGAGTTATAGGAAGAGGTCTCAAGTGAAAAGTGGGGGTTTGAATCTCACTACAAACATTTGTAACACTGTGGATTGATATCTTTTAACTTATTACTCGGATCAATTTAATGTGCAAACTATCGGGCATTTATTAATTTCCAAAGGGTTTGTAATTTAAGACTGGATCTAAAAAATTACCAAGAAATAATAATAATAAATAAAAATAAAAACTCAAAGAACTAGTTTCATCCAAAACTCTTCAACATTAAATATAACCAAAAAAATTAGTTTTTATCCAATAGTCTTCACTATTACTTCTCTTATACTCACTCACTCACTAACTAACATAGAAGTTGTTTATATTAAAGAGATTTTAAGTAAACTTCTACTGATTGTATCTGCTAACTAGTGTTGGTACAAAAAATATCCTAGATACGTGGGATCATTTCCAAGCACATGCACACCGAGCAAGTAAAAGCTCGGCACGAAGTTTATTTGATCCTGATCACATCAATTGGGCCTCACAGTGAAAGATATGAATACTGATTTAATTCTAACTATAAATGTTATATTGTAATAAATTCAGTTCATTTATTACAATTTCATTAACAAGTAGCAAACAAGAATTGACATTTGGGCACTCTCCATCGCCACATCACACTTACTATGTGGATTATAATAAATGTAAAGTAAACCGTCATACATGCATATGCATACATGAATTATAATAATGTTAGTTTCCCAATCATTTCTATATTAATTTATTTATTATCTCTACCTATAAATGTGTAACGCTTGTGCACAAAATCAGATATGCTTATTATTATCAACTAAACTCTTACATTTCAATAATTATTCTCTCAAGTCTTCTTTGGCTTTACTATTTGTGAATTTTTGGTCGGAGACTTCCTCCGACTATTTTCTTTGACTCTCTCTTGTTATTCAAGCTCTTTTAGATGAGTTCTGTGGACGTGGTGGTAATGCGTGAGGGTATTTTTTTCCAACCCCACACACCGAGTACAAATTACTAAGAATTTTAATGTAGTCTTAAATTTGAAACAAATAAAAATTTATTTCTTTTAATTCCTTCTTATAATTATTTATTTTACCAAAATTTAATTAAATTATTCTTTTCAACCTTGCACTAAATCTATAAACCCGTTGCAAATATAAGTTTATTCTCGTCCAAAAATGATTTTATTATGTTTATTCTTTTACGTTAATTTAAAATAAATAAAAATTATTAAAATTAACGTCAATATATATGTATGTGTATATTTGTTCTTACAATGGATACTATCCTGACTCAGATTTGTTCCTGAACTTGAAAGAACCAATTGATTCAGAACTTATTTATTCTAACACAACACCAAATTCATAAACCTATTAAAAAATATGAATTTATCATTTTATTTAATTTTAAAATAAATAAAGGATTATCATCAATGTATACCCATCCAAAATATGATTTCCTGTTGTTTATCCTTTTACCCGAATCAAAAACAAAATAAAAAATTATCAAAATTAATTACGTAACCCCCGAAAAATAAAAACCATATCTCTTATGGTTCCTTGTAGAACCAATGAGACCACTGCCTAAGGATAGAAAAAAAGAAAAAGAAAAAATTGTATCATTTATTTGCCTTTTAAATTAGTCACTAGTTACAAATTTAATTTATCCTAACCGGATAAGCATCCACTCCTACTTTTTGAGGAGTCTCGTTGGGATGTGGTCTTTTATCTCCCTTCTATTGGAACAGAAAATGTAAATGACACGTGATGAAATCCCCGAACACAACCCCTCACTGTCGAGTGCTCGGGGAAGGCACTCCCGACCACTTAAGGCACTGAGAATGGGCCCCATAGCTGAAACTATTACATTTGTTCAATCCTGACCATGATTACACTCAAATGATGGAATCAGTTCATTTCTTACTATTTTGCTATGCTTAGTCAGACGCTAACTTTACAAGTGGCAAACATATAAGTCATTTACATGGCACATTTAGGTCACATCACATGCAATCCGATTGCTCGCCTCATGTGCATTTAATACTGAGTGGTGCCAATTTTACGGGCATTTAATGCAAAGCACCCCACCGTAGCCAAAGGCTTTCTAAAAAGGGAAGACAATGATGCCTTCTTCTGTTAATTAATCATAAATTTATTCTACTACTGAGACTATAAATAGGGGACTTCATATCAAATTCAGGTATGCTCACTATTTGTGCATGGAGTGCTTCTAATTTATTTTTCAATACTCACATACCTTTTTTCTGACTTACCATCGGAGGGATCATGGTCGGGGACTCTCCTCGGCTATTTCTTTTGAATTTTTCTTTCCTTTCAGGCTTGAACAACTACTTTCTCGTAGATGAGGCAAGTACGCTCGGCGATACTTTTTATTGTTGAACATTTGGCCCCCACCTTAGGGTAGTGTTTCTTTATCCCCCATACATTGCTCAAAACCATCGTTGTTCTAAGAGAGACTCGTGAATCATGACTTCTGGCGGAACCACCACCGTCATCTCATGCAGGAGATGAGTCAATACCGCAAAGACAGTAGGGAGATGCGTTCATTATACGAACCCCGGGCCTAAAGTCCAGCCTAAAGAAATACGTGGAAGACCCAGAGATCATCAGACAGAGGCAAGAATTGCAGGCGATAGTGGACGCAAAATAGGCAGAGACGGAGGAGATACTCCTCAAATTAAGTAAGGCAAAAAGAAAGTTGGTTGCCAGAGTTTGTACTGGAGTTGATAATCCAATAAAGGCCCTAATGAAAGCCTTGATACCTTATATACTGATTCAGACAATACGGAGGATGAAAATAAGAAAAGTCAGGAACATGCAGGCCCCCAAACCGGACGTGACGGTGTTGCACGTGGGAAAATAATTGCCAATCTTGCCTCATATGGAGTGCGTCTGGCCTGACCCCAGCAACCAAGACTCCCATGACATAGAAAAGAAAGGTGGTCAAAGCAACCCCTCAAAGAAACCCAACACAAAAAGGAACAACACGTTCAGAAGAGCCATTATGAACCTGACGAAAGTTCCAGTGACGATGAGGTTCAATCAATACTGAATGAATCGAGCAAAGTCAAATAAGTCCGGAGGATGCAACATGTTGAATGGAACTCTCCGGATCAGACAACTCGGATGATGGCCAGAAGGGTGCTTGGAAGGATCTCTGCATCCCCATTCAATTCGGAGATTTATGAAGTGGAACCTCTAAAAAAGTTCCAAATCCCACGATTCGCCATATACAATGGCAGATCAGATCCGCTGGCCCATTATCACCATTATATACAGTCGATGATTCTGTGGAACTTCAATGACGAATTGATGTGCAGGGTGTTCCTGTCGAGTCTGGGAGATACAGTACTTCAATGGTTCCAAAAATTACCCCCTAGGAGCATTAGGTGTTGGGATCAGCTCGCTGAAGAACTTGTTATATGGTTCATGAAGATGATGTTCCCAAAATCCAACAACCGCACAATGATGCACTTGTAGTTACGCTCAAGATTTTTGAATCCGATGTCAAACAGATACTGGCGGATGCGGGAAGTTCCAAGGAGGTGATGTTTCTTAACATTTTCAAGAAGCTTGGCTTAACAGAATGAGACCTAAACTGGTAGAATGCCCACTTATTGGGTTTAATTCCGCCCCAGTTTGGCCACTCAGGAGGGTAGTAATACCCGTTCGGGTAGGCCCGGTCGAGTGCGATGTAGAATTCACGGTGGTGGTTGCACTATTTTCTTATAACGTAATAGTTGGAAGATTATGGATACATGCATTGAAGGCGATCCCCTCAACTTATCACTAAGTTCTCAAGTTTCCTTACGGTGATGGGATGATCAAAATTAGAGGGGATCAGGACATCTCGGGAAAATGCTTCATCGCCGCTTTGAAATCCAAAACAATCCCCGAGTAAGTCCAACTGACCAAGATGCCAGAAAGCACTCCAAAGATTGACGATGTTCGCGGTGACCCCATAACCAAAGCTATTGAAGACTTGGAGAAAGTCAGTATTGGACGGCTCGATGATGACAAATATTTCCTGATTGGTTCCAACTTGCTACCCGAGGAAAAGCTAGAACTCATGGAAATATTGTTAAAGAACATTGGGACCTTCGCATGGATCCCATAAGAAATGTCAGGTATTTCCCCTGAAATTATGTGTCATAAGCTAAATGTTAATTCAGGGGTTAAGCCTGTAATCCAAAAAGCCTAGAAGTCCGTGTACTTGCATGTTGAGGCCGTGATAGAGGAGGTCGGCAAGTTACTCGAGGCTGAGGCCGTTAGGGAAGTTTCATATCCGGAATGGTTAGCCAATACTGTGGTGGTCAAGAAGAAGAATAGGAAATGGAGAGTTTGTGTCAATTATACAGACTTCAACATAGCTTACCCAAACGATCCATTTCCTCTACCTAAGATAGACCAATTACTGAATTCCACAGTAGGAAGTTTGCGGATGTCTTTTCTGGATGCATACAGAGGATACCATCAGATTCCAGTGTATGGGCCTAATGAGGACAAGTCCTCTTTCATCACTTCAAAGGGGATTTATTACTATCGAGTCATGCCATTTGGTCTAAAGAACACAGAGGTAACATATCAAAGGTTGGTGACCAAGATATTAAAGAAGACCTCGGCAAAAGCATAGAGGTCTATATTGATGATATAGTTGTAAAAAGCAAGGAGCCAGACACCCATATCCAGTATCTTCAACATGTATTCACTAAATTAGATGGATATGGGCTGAAACTTAATGCTGCTAAGTGTGCCTTTGGAGTAAGCTCAGGAAAATTCTTAGGGCATTTAGTCACCATACGAGGAATCGAGGCAAATCTTAATCAGATTAGGGCCATTCAGGCCATTTCACCACCAAGGACTAAATAAGATGTTCAAAAACTCACAGAAATGTTGGCAGCACTCAACCGATTCATTAGCCGTGCGTTTGATAAGTGCTGACCGCTTTTTGATTTACTTAATGGAGCAAATAGGGTAACTTGGAACCGAGAGGCTGATGAGGCGTTGAGTAGGTTAAAAGAATATCTCACATCTCCACTAATCTTGTCTACCCCTGGACCAGGGGATGTTTTACAACTGTACTTAGCCGTATCAGAACAAGCGATGAGTGCAGCGTTATTGACAATGGAGGATGGAAAGTAGAAGCCTATTTATTATGTCAGCAAAACACTCCAGGGGGAAGATCTGGTACTTTCCTCTAGAGAAGTTCACCATGGTTCTAGTGATGGCATCCAGGAAACTTACCCACTATTTCCACGCTTACAGTATAGAGGTTGTCACTGATCAACCCATCAGTCAGTTGCTTAAAAGAGTGGACATCACCGGAAGAATGGCAAAATGGGCAGTCTACCTTGGTGTTTTTGAAATAAAGTTCAAGGCTTAAGTCTTGAATGGAAATCAAGGCTCAAGAACTACAATCAAGGCTCAAGTCTTGGCGAATTCTATAGCAGAGTTCACTACACTTTTCCTCGAGCAAGTCCAAGAGGTGTGGCACATGGAGATCAAAGAGGTTAAGGCAAGTAGAGAGACAACTATCCCTTTATGGGAAATCGAAGTTAATGGATCCTTGATCCAGAAAGGAACTGGGTTGGCATAGTTTTGACTACCCCAGAGGGAGTAACAATCGAGTATGCCATCAAGCTCGGTTTCCAAGCCACAAACAACGATACGGAGTACGAGTGATTGCTCGAAATCATTGTTGATTTTAACATCAGTTCACACTCTTCTTTTGAACATTTTATCAACTTATATTCATTTTTTATTATAATTTGAGTACTTATATTACTTTTTTGTGTTTTTTAGGGATATGGAAGGAAAGCAATTCAAGAAAAGAAAGTTTGGAGCTTAAATATGCAAACCACTGCAAGTGTTCAGCACAACATCCTGTCTTCTTTCTAGCCATAACTTTTCACTCATAACTCTGATTGTCATGATTATTTTTGGGTTGGAAAGAAGGCTTGAAGATCCACAAATTTTGTTTTTTAGCCTAAGCCTAAACCTATTGTCTTCAAGGTAAAAAATGGTATTAGAAGTTTGGGACAAAAAACTATCTGAAGAAGAAAGAAAGTGGGAGTAATGACCATTCTGTGGTCCGGACCACGCCCCAGATGGTCTGGACCTCTGAGAGTAATGACCATTCTGTGGTCCAGACCACTCCCCAAAATGGTCCGAAACACCGAGACTTGATGGGCGTGCGGTTTAATTGAATTTTATGTTTTTGATGAACCCTTTATAAATACCTCAGCACGGCCAACTAAGAGATTATTATTCATCTTTTCATTCTTTTCATATTCTTTGGGAGAACTTTTTAAGAGAGTTTTTATAGCCTAAAGAGTTTTTATGGATTCGTACGATGTATTTCTGTTCTTCACAGCACTTCTTTTGTTTTACGCTTTTTCAGAGTTGATTTCCCTGTAAGTTATTTTCATTTGAGTATTTTAATATATGATTTTTAGATTTCAATTGATTGATTGAATGATGATTTATGTGTTTATTACTTTCGTTTCATCTAAAATAATGTTAGCATAGAAACCCTAGTTCTTGATTCAATGAATCAAGGACGGGTAGTTCATAAAAATACTTTAGGATACACTTAGATCCTTCGCATGGGTTTCGAAGGCACATGTGTAGTGATCTACTATTTTAAATCTATTTTAACTTGTTTCGAAAACATTCGAAAACAGAAATCTTTAACCATATTCATTGAAATCACTGGTATGGGTTTTTGATTATAATTATCAACATATTTTTAGACAGGATTATAAATAGGTTACGAGTAAAACTCTGAATTCATTTGTTTGAAAAGCTTTCGAAAAACAAAGATCTTTAACCATATTCATTTGAAATCATTGGTACTGGTTTTTGATTCAAATATTCTCATTAATTTTTAAACAAAATCGAATTTCAGTTTTGAAAGTAAACATCCCAGAGTAAAGTAGTGAACTACCTGGACTTGCAAGTTGAATCAAGAACTTCTTCTTTACTGATTTTGCCATTCGAAGTCAGGATTGTCTTTGTTATTTTATTTCTGTTTTTATTTTATTTTTATCTTAATTTAGAATCATAATTTCTTCACTCCACCATTCCTAAACATCTCATAAATCCAAAATTAGTTTAGAATTAATGTAGGTTTCACCTACTAACTAAAGAGAACAAGTCTAAAGCTTTTAACAAAGTCCTTCCTGTGGAGATGACCTCAGTTCTCACCGAGTAAGACTACGACCACCCTATTGCACTTGAGAGGTAGAACTTGAACACATTTCAGGGTCGGTCAACGAGGCTGTACTTATCAGGCTTGCTATTACTCAGGGACTCTTTGCAAAAACATTTGGTTATAAAGACAGATTCACACGTGGTGGTTAACCAATTAAGCGGGGAGTATACTGCGAAAGGCGAAAGAATTATAGAGTATGTAGAATTGTCAAAACAGAACCTGAAGGGGTTCAACGTCATTCGACTTGAGTTAATCGGGAGAAATCACAATACACATATAGATGCTTTCGCTACTCTAGCCTTATCTACCAAAAGAAAGTTTGCGGACACTGTCTTCCTTGAGGAACTGGTGAAGCTGAGCATTGTTAAAAGTAAGCATTTGGCTTGTATTTAATTGGTTCCATCTTGGATGAAAAATCATTACTTATTTGAAAGAAAGGACTCTTCCCGATGATAGGGCAGAAGCTAGCAAAGTTCGGATTCAAGCTGCAAGATTCTGGTTGTCTCCCGATCACAAGCTATACAAGAAATTATTCTCCGGCCCCTATCTGTTATGTGTTCATCCGGAGAAGGTATAAGATTTTCTCTTCGAGTTACATGAATGAGTTTACGGAGCACACACTGGGGCTGATCTTTGGCCCACAGTGCAATCACTCAAGATTATTGGTGGCCGAAGATAGGAAGAGATGCCCAAACGTATGTTAGAAGATGCAAGAAATGCCAAATATTTTCTCCAATTCCTCACCAGCCCGCAAAAGAACTCTCTTCACTTATTAGCCCCTGGCTATTTGCACAATGGGGACTGGACATTGTTGGTCCACTCCCCACTGCTACTAAAAATAGGATTGCCTTTCTAGTTTTTTAGTATTGGCTCAACCCATTGGATTCATCCAATGGTGGTTATTACAAGGATCGCTTCACTGGTTTTTCAGTGTTGGCTCGTCGCAATGGTGGTTCTTATAAGGATTGCCTTACTGGTTTTCCAGTGGTATCTCACCCTATTGGATTCATCCAAAGGTGGTTCGTACAAGGATTGCCTCACTGGTTTCCCAGTAATAGCTCACCCCATTAGATTAATCCAATGGTGGTTCTTATAAGGATTGCCCTATTGGTTTGCCAGTGGTGGTTCAAAAAATGTTGTTTCTTATAAGTTTACTCAGTAGTAGCCCGGAAACAAGCAAACTCGAATAAAATTAATCCAATAAATACTGTTAAGGAAAACACATTACGAAATCACCTTATTTCATAGTAAGATACAATCAGGAGAGCACGTATTTCCTTAACCCTACCCTCCGAGGTTGGACGCTAAAAATAGTTTAACTTGGGTATTAGAATCAATACCCATCAAAACTTATACTTCGGTTATGCAACTTTTTCTTCAATGTTCTGAGGAAAGCATTTGAGTGGACCGAGGAATGGAACACGGCCTTTTGGCAATTGAAAGAATATTTGGGATCGGTCTCGCTGCTTAGCCGAACCATTCAAGGAGAAGAGTTTATTTGTACCTGTTAGTATCCGGTACAGCTATAAGCTTGGCACTGATTCGTGAAGACGAAGGGGTGCAGAAGCCAGTGTATTACATGAGTAAGGCCCTCCGAGGAGCAGAAGAAAAATATTCAAAGATGAAGCTCCTGGCACTCGCTCTCGTCATAGCTGTTCAGCGACTGAGACCATATTTCCAGGTGCACGTGATTGTGGTGTTGACTAATCAACCTTTGAAAGACACCTTGCACAAATCCGAGATCTCGGGAAGGCTAATGAAATGGTCGGTGGAACTTAGCCAATTCGACATCCAATATCTCCCACGAACTGTGATCAAAGGTCAAGCAGTTATAGATTTTATTACCGAATTTACATTTGATCTGGACGGCTACCCCGGAGATAATGATGAAGAATTCATTTGGACACTCAACGTGGATGGTTCTTCTACTCAGTCAGTTAGTGGAGTAGGCATTGTTCTAGTATCCTCAGATGACCATAGGATTGAATATGCTTTGCGTTTCAGAATCCTCGCCTCAAATATGCTTTGTGTTTTAGAATCCTCACCTCAAACAATCGCCAGCCTTCAGATGGCCCATCGGATGGATGCAGACCAAATCGTAGTTTGAAGTGATTTCCAATTGATGGTAGAGCAGGTGCAGGGGGATTATGAAGCAAAGGAGGACAACATGGCAAAATACTGTGAAACAACGAAAAATTTGAGTTGGAAATTCTCCAAGTTTCAACTATAAAAAGTTCCAAGGCTGCAGAATGAAGAAGCGGATAAATTGGCTAGGATAGCATCATCTGAAGAAGATAACCTCGATGTCCTGATCGAGGTTCTAGATTCCCCAAGCATCCAAACTCCCGAAGTTAATCAAATCAACAAAGAAGCTCAATGGGCGTAGCCGATCAAGAAATACTTGTAAAATGGGAGCTTGCCTGCTAAAACGGGAGCTAGCCTACAGAGAGAAATTAGGCCAGAAGAATATAGTATCGTGGAAGTAGATATCTCTTGATCGGTGGGATTCTCTACAAGAGGGGGCACAGCTCTCCCTTGCTCTACTGTGTGAATGAACAGGAAGTCGATTATATTATGAGGGAAGTCCACGAGGGGATATGCGGGAACCATTCAAGAAGCAGAATGCTCGCCAAAAAAAGTCTTGAGAGCAGGATATTATTGGCCCACAATCGAAAACGATACACAGATATTTGTCAGAGAGTGTGATGGATGTCAAAGATTCTCCAACGTCCCAAGATAGCCCGCCCAGGACTAGACGCCAATTGAGAGCCCGTGGCTATTCGCGCAGTGGGTGATCGAAATAATTGGACCACTCTTTTTGGGTAGGGGGTAAAGTAGGTTCGCAGTGGTCGTTGTCGACCACTTGACAAAGTGGGCTAAAGCCGAAGCCCTACCAATTATCACTGAATAAAACATGAGAAAGTTCTTATGGCAGAACATAATTTACAGGTATGGGATCCCCAAAATTATCATCACAGACAATGGCAAGCAATTTGAAGGCAAGAAAATTAATTGGGTTGTGTGAAGAGTTGGGAATTAGTCATCATTAAACACCTGTAAGCCAGTAGTTAAGTTGAGGTCACCAACCGTTCCCTCTTGAAAACCATCAAGACGAAGCTGGACAAAGTGAAGGGTCTTTGGGCAGATGAACTTCCCAACGTCCTTTGGGTATACAGGACACCGGAAAGGGTAGCTACTGGCCACACGCCATTCACACTTACTTTTGGGACGAAAGCTATCATCCCTGTGGAGATCAGCTTGCCTAGTCCAAGGGTCCAAAGTGCAGAGTAGAAAGGAGAGAAGAAGTATGATAAAAAATAAAGAAAAAAAAATGGGAAAGAAGAAGAAAGAAAAAAGAGTTGAATGTGAATAAGCACATCTCTTCGTCGGGCTGTCCCATTACCTGGGCACTCGTACCACCGCTTCATCAGAAGATTCCCAACGCTGGTGCTCCAACCATCTCTATAGACAAAAAAGAATTTGTCTTCCAGCCTTTGTTGGAGGTTGGCAAATGAGTTACCAGGTTGAAATCCATCTCCTGCCCGAGAAGAACCACCAGCCTCAGGCCGGCTCAGTAAGCTTATAACAGTAAAGGAATTCTTCAGCTGTGAGCTCATGAACGGTGCCCACCCTCCAAATGACAGCGCATCCAATCATTATCCTCCAACTATTTGGGAGGATCTGGCACGGCGCCAACTCCAACCGCCGTGAGATTTCTTGAACTGGCTTAATAATGGGAAAACAAAGGCCACCATGTAAGGCTCCTTTTGTATACAGATATTTCCCTATCCCTCAACAGGCCCTATCGTTATCTCCGAGAACCCTAAAAGAGAGCGTCTGAGGAATTGGAAATCAGACCACAACTTTTGGATCTTCGTCGCGTCCAAGGTGGACTTGATTCCCTCGGCGTTGAACCGAGGCTGCCCGTCTCCAGAGGTGTTGGATTCCTTGACATCAGGCTCCAATGCATCCACAATAGGACCCAAATTCTCCCCTTGTGTCTCCTCTGCAGTCACCAGACGTGACCCAGACGCTGTCCCGCTAACCCTAACCAAGTCACTTGGACGGGTCTCCTCTATTCCAGACATAGTCTCCATCAGAACCTCGATGTAAGACTCAAAAGCTAAAGTCCCACAAATCCCCCTTAAAAACACAAAACCTCTTACAAATCCCTCGAAATTAGGGATTCGAAGCACTCTGCGATAAAACCAAACCACCCTACAAGCCAATCGACGCATACACCAGATAAGAAAATGAGAAGACCTAAATTGCCGGACACAACGGTGATGCTTACACGCAGAGAAGTAGGTTGCCGGAAACAAAGCGCAGGAAAAGTAACTAGAAGCGTGGACGACACCCAAGAATAAAAACGATTAAAACCCCTCGGAAAATCTCATTTCAAAATCAACGGTGCTGATTAAATGATATCAACAGACAAGATTGCCTCATACACTCTCGTAGTAAAAATACATATATATATATATATACGCCTATCCCATGTACGCGTCCCTATGCTAAAGATGGCACCCCATGAGAAAGAAAATTATAGCTCTTTAATGTTATACATAGATAATTGTACCCACGATGCATTAAATGACTTCTGAGAAAGGTGCAGTTGGTGCCAACCGTCGAATCTTTAGGACCTCGCTCGGAAAATCAAGCCAACTGAGGGCACCAAGAACATGGAAAACTCCACACATGCACTAAGTCGATCGGCATACATAGCTCCGTAGATCGAAACACTCATACGACCAATGGACTATTAGATTCCCTTGACCTCGCTAGCAAGATCAAGAGAATCAGGAGCATCTGATATGAGGATAACCCACATAGTATGACTAGGATGCTTCCATGTCCGTATTGGACAACCCGATCGAGTATCCATTTATCGATCTTGGCGTTATTTCCTGATCGGCCATCATTTATTCGATCCACGCCTGCTGACGTCATGGGTTATGCATATAACCCCATCATGGTGGTTCCAGTATTGGCACCTGAAGAAGCACAACTGTGAGCAACCACGAATATATAGATAACGAATAAGGGGACCAGCTATAGATAACAAATAAAAGACAGTCTTAAAATATCTTTTTATTTAATTAAATTATCCCATATTTATTGAAAATATGAAAAATCACTAATACTTTTTATTTCTTTGTTTATTTTGGTCTATGACTTCACAATTTCTTTAGTATTGTGTGTGCCCAGCTACTCCATAAATAAAAATTTATTACCTTTAGACACTTTGTTAAAATCTTTTACTAAAAGTAAAAATTATTAGTACCCTTAAATTTTAAAAAATTTACTTTTATTTCTCTTATACTTCAAATTAAAATAAAAGTATTAAAAAAATTCATTAATTAAAAAATAATAGATTTGGTTCATAATAACATTTAAAAATAAAATTTACACCCGTTGTATTTCATATTTTATAACCTTACATGCCTCATTTTTTTTAATTTTAGATAAATAATTTTATCTTTTCAGATAAAAGTTTAATATCAGTTTTATTTCACTCTATTCATAAATAAAGAGGTACAAATACAAAATCTTAAAATTTAGACGACTGCAAGTAATTTTCAACACTATTAATTAGTATGAATGCAAATCACCATAAAGTAATATCACGTACCCGTCCTTGGTTTGTTTGAACTAGTGCACCAGCGCCCCCAGACGCAAAATTCACCCCAAAAGTGAATAGATGATGGCCAGATTGTGCATATGGGGGAAGGAATGGAAGATTTGCATACTCAGCTGAATGACCAAAGCCATTAAGGTTCAACTGAATGGTAACTAAAGTGACATATATATACATATATGTAACCAACAATTATATACTTATATGCATATACATGGACAAACATACCAATAAAATCAGGGATGAGGCGCCCATCAGAAAATCTCCCAGTTGAGTAGTTGAAGAAGGTTTCGCCATACGGCCAATAATTAGCCTGGAAACTGGTGCTGGTGTTGATGAAGTTATTGTTGCCAGGGTCGAAGAGTGCATCACCAAAAATGAAGAGGGCAGAGCGATTTTTTGAGTGATCAGTGGAAGAAGGACAATGGCTGATGCTTGGGACTAGAAGCAATGCAAAGTGAATAATTACCAAGAGGAAGAAATATTGCTGGAAGCTGAGGAAACTCGCCATTGGATCTTGCTGAGGAAGTTTTCAGTTTTCAATTATTCTTTGTTTCCATATTTATGGTCAATTACGGTTTTTATCAAATTCTTTTTTGACTTTTCCTCTCCTTTTAATTAAATTAGTCAATCTCTTACCATTGGTCCAGTTCTAATTCGTTATTTTTTCAAATTTGTTAAATAAATATGACTAAAAAGTGCATCCATGATACACGTGATACTTTTTGTCATTGAATTTGATAAAAAAGATCACATTAAAAGTTGAAAAGCCTACTTTATTATAGAAATTAAATCAATCAAACTCTGATATATTGAAAATAAGAATACATAGATTTAATAAGGAAATCATAAATTTATATTTAGATAAAATCCCGAATCTCTCGCATGACTATTCCAAAAAATAATCTACCATTTAAATATATGATTATAAAAATTTTACCGAATAATATAGATCCGAACAACTAACTCTATTCTCCACTTGCTCATTAGACCACTCCCTCCCGATTCACCAACTCTTGTGCATTGTTAAATCGTTCTTTAACCATATTGAAACTCATAAAGGGGTGAGCATAGAGTTGTTCGAAATCTAGTTTCCACCATATTGGAACCCACGAAGGGGTGAGCATAGCGTAGTTCAGTATCTTGTTCCAAGCCAAGGAATGATTTTGTGGATGTTCTAAAGGTAAAATTTTCACCCTTACTCATTCTACTCCCTTTCCCGCCACCACGACCCCAACCCTTGTCCCTAAAAATTCACCTCCTCTCAAATAAATATCAAGCGTAAAAGGGTTAACTGCTAAAGTGATACTCAATACAAAATGTAAACTTAGTAGTTTATCCTAGATATTTTATATACGGGGATAGTTTAATAACATGGTTTTATGGAAAAAGTTTTACGATATAATAATTAATTGGTTTTTTTTTTTTTTTTTTAAAATTAAAAAGGCAACAAACAAATCTCAAAAAAAAGTTGTATTTGTTGAATGAAAGATTGTCTCGACCATCTTGGAGGGAGGGGGAAAAAAAAATTAAAAAGGCATTCAACGACTCCTATAGCTTCTGATCTCAGCCATGGCGCAACCGCAAAATTATTTAACAGTAGATGAGAATGGTTTTAGCATTGACTTTGGTGTATTGATTAGAGAGAAGTCAGCTAAGGAAAAGAACAAATAACAGTATGTTTGGTTTGCTCGAGATGATCAGCTTCAAATAATAAATAATTTGAATTCATCTATTTTGTTGACCGAGGAAACAAGTATAAAATTATAATTAATAATTGTACGCATTTCAGGCTTTGTTCCATGGTTGCGTGATCTTTAGCTTTGAGCCTGTACATAATATAATCATTTGACGGTGGCCACTAACATACTACTTACCCCCATTTCAACCATGGTTTCTTTGTTAGTTGAGTGACTAGTTTTGGAAAAAAATAAATAAATAAATAAATAAAAAAAATTCCCATTTTGTGGCCAAAAAAATATCCTGCCTAACCATAATAGTGCTTCTTGATTATAAATTACACCTCCGATATATTCTAGTTAAATTAAAACTAAATAATTTGATATTTATATCATATAATAATTTCATTTAGTACACTCAAAGTGCATCGAGAATAAGGTAAGCTTAATATTTTATAAATTAGACCCAAATTTTGGTGATGTATATTAGCCCAATCTAAGGCCCATTTAGGGCAAACCTAGGGCTCAAGAAACCTGCTATTTTTATACCAAAAAAATAGTAGAAGAAAAGGTGTAGAACAGTAGCACAAACAGGTGAATAAAACAGAGAGGAAGTGCAGAATTTTGGTTTCCTACACAGCAATCTTTGAACAGCAGTTGCTAGGCGATCAACCATTGTATCGTCCTCAAATTTTAACAGCGGCTTGCAGACACAGAGATCTTCAATCTGAACGGTGGAGATTGAGGTTGGAGCTTTCTGTAAGTGACAGACTTGAGAAGAACGAGACTGCTGTGTTTTGTGAGATTCATTATTGATTTCTCTTGTATTTTGTATTTACCAAGAATTTTATTTTTCAGATTTGATATTGGTGAATGCCTCTAGTATTTTAACTAGAGAGAAAATCTTGTATTACCCATTATTTTGACAATGGAAGATTTGAAAGGGTTTTAAGTCCTTGTGGGGTTTTTTATTCTTCTCATTGGAGAGGTTTTCTCCATATTAAATTCTAGTGTGTTTAGGTTTTCTTGTTGTTGGATTTGCTCTATTATTTGTTTCCTTATAGGTTTATACATGTTAGGTGAGAGAGTTGCTTTCGTTGTGATTTAATTGTTATTTTTTTATATCTCTTAACCCCTTCAAAGTAATATATACAAAAAATCACTTCTTTAATGACCCCAAGCTATCACTTACCACCACTGTATGGTCAAATCATCATAAAATTTGTCAGATACTCACTCTGTAAATATCAGATATGTATTCAAGGTAAGGGATTCTCTCTCTCTTCTTGTCTTTATTTGTCTATCTATACACGAGATTATTATCAAGACCAGTAATTGACTTAAGTGTCAAAGAGTTCATTGTTAGAAATCTTCTTTGACTATTTTATTTCACCATTTTTTACGCACCGGAGGGAGGGTCAACCAAAAAAAATGGAAGAGGGGGTCTACTGTTTGGGAAAGTGTTAATGTAATGAAGGAAGGAAGGTTGTATTAGGAATTGATTAAATAAGGTGTTCTGCAGCTCACGGGATTTTCATATGCTTTAAAGGATAGAAATTTACATGGGATGCAATTTCATGGTTTTTAGGTGTGCAGTTAGATTTTAATTTTTAAACCGTATCGATCAAATATAAGAAATTTGGTTCGATTGTTTACCTATACATGGTTGGAATTATTTTTTTTATAAAAATAATGATTATTAATTTTGATTGTAGTTTTAAAATTTTAAAACCAAATGAATCGAAATGACTGAATTAAATTTACTTATTATTTAATATATATAATTAATTAACCTAAGTATCAGCTCCTATCAATAGTTTTTTTTTTGTCTTTTGAAGCTGCGGAGCTAGTGCTTTTGAAATGCTTCTCCGGCCATGAGAGCCAAGACGGAATGTTAGTGAAAGATGTCATTTTGGAAGTTGCCAATTCTTTTTCCAAATATAGAATATCAGTTTCCCGTATTTGGCATGATGCAAAATGTTTTATTACAAATGGCAATCTACCGGATTTATCTCCCAAGCTTGTGAAAAGGATTGGTCGCAAGAGAGTTGAAGTAGATTAGAAAGAATGAAAGATATCTGCTTCCGTCGTCGAACAAATATAAGATTCTTGTCAAAGGCTTTAATCGTCCTAAAACCAACCATACATAGGAGAATCAAAGAAATTATATTCGTGAAGCCATATTTGTTAGATTGTAGCAACAAAGCATGGTGTGAGGGTTTTGCTTGTCAATGATCGATATAAGTACACTGGAATCGAAACCTTTGTTTATTAAAATGCTTAATCGAATTCATATTAATGAAAAATGGTTTTATATGTCTCTGACATAAAAAAAAGTATCATCTCCATCTAGATGAAACGGAGCCCTTTCGCACATGCAAAAGTAAAATATTTATTTCAAAGATTATGTTGTTGGCCGCCATCACTAGTGAGCGATTTGATGCTACTTCCAATAGATAATTCAACGGAAAAAATGGTATATATGGAAAATTGTGTTTAAGGAAGCCGCCAAGCGGAGTAGTAAAAATCGTATAGCAGGGACTTTGGTGACAAAGCAAATTCTGTCAGTTACTAAAGGTGTTATTTGTCCTGGTTTTATAGCAAAATTGTTGACTTCAATCAAAGAAAAATGGCCATGTGATTGTTCTAGGACCATATTCATTCAACAAGATAATGCAAGACCACATTTAGATGTCAATTATGCCAAGTTTCTTGAATCTGCAGGGAAAAATGGATTAAATTAGAAATTCGTTTAGTTGTCAACCAATAACTAACCTCAATATGAATGTCTTGGATCTTGGTTTCTTTAGAGCTATTGATTCATTTTAACACCAAGAGGCTTTAAGTACCACTAACAAATTTGTTTCAGCTGCGGAGAAAGCATTCGACATAATCCTAATAGAAGATTTAGACAATGTGCTTCTGACACCACAATCATGCATAGTTGAGGTTATAAGAACTTTTGGTGGGAATAACAGTAAGATTCGACGTATCTTTGCACAAACAAAAGTTGATTACAAATTGACCGCTACCAAATTTCATTGAGTGCGACTCTCAAGTTTTAAATAAGGCAAACGCAGATTTTTGTTAAATACAACAAAATTTTCAAAATGAAAATGATAGTTTGACTACTTAGATCCCGTTAATTGGTAATGTTAATGTTTGTAGATTTTGAAAATTGGTTACACACATTTTTTAAATTTGTTTTTATTTATTTTTTTATTTAAAAAAACAAAAACTTAAACAGAGAAATATAAATAAAAAATATTTTCATCCTTTTTCTTTTTTAAATATTTTATCAATTTTAATAATTTGTCCACTTTGTTGTGTAATATTAATTTAATTAATTAATATAAAATATATTTTATTAAACTCAATTAATTTTTTAAAAATAAATGTAAACAACCATAAAAAAAATTATATTTTCAAAAGCAGTTTTAGGTTTCATTTTGAAAAAAGGAAACATAAAATAAAAATAAGAAAAACATTAATAGTTTAAATAACAATAGAAAAGACAATATTATTAAAACAACTCTTAGGTTAGCACTGATGTTGCGGTTATTTCTTATTGGAAATTTTGAAAATTGTTGAATGGTACAAAGCAATATTTTAGCAATCTATTTATACTCTTCTAAATTCAGATTAGATAGTATATGAAAAATCTTATACTGATCATTGTACTGTTGCGTGAGAAATAATCAACTATTCAGCCCTCCAAGTACCATCGTCTTGCTCCTCTGTAACAAAACCATAACTTGACATACAACAAAATAAATAAGACATACAATTAATTAAATATAAAAATAAATTAAATATAAATAAGACACACAATGGCGACGCGCAAGAGCCCCAGCAACAAGCCACTGTGGTGGACCCTCCCCCTAAAAAGATTAATTTAATATCATGTGAGCCGATGGCCCATATATCAGATATTAAACTGATAAGAACTTAAATTGATAAGAACAGATACTACACTTGATCTTAGCCAAAAGGCCGAGAAAGGTGTGCTTTGTACATCGTTGGGCTTGTCCTTTTATACCCAGCTTAGCCACTTCTCTTTCTTTATCCGCATCAATGTTGGAACTATACAAACTTCCTCTCTCATTCCCAGACCCCAAAACTTGCTTAAGTTTGTTCACCTGCAACACTCGGGACTAATTAAACGTGTACGTTACCTTTGCATTCGTTATGCATGTATCTATTTTAGATGATAATTCATTAATAGCATTTCCACTCTAAGGATCCGTTTGAGAAGGAAAAAAGCTAATTTGTCTTTTTTTTTTTTTTATAGTTGATTAATAACTAGGTACTCAAGAGCTAGTTTTTTTGTGTTTTAAAAGAAAAAAAAGCTAGTATTTTAGTAACTAACTTTTTAGTTTTTTGTAAATTTGATATTTTTGCCTTTAAATATTTAAAAGAAGGTTAAAATATAAGGTGATAGCTTTAGTCAATTTAGAAAAAACCAAAAAACTAGTAATTGGTAGCTAAAACTACTAGCTATAGATCCCAAATGGAGCCTAAGCTTCTTTGTGAGGCACCCCCTCCTACGTGTCTTGGAAGATCATATTCTTTTCGAGAAAACGAAGGTAAAAAAATCATGTAAGATGTCAAATCTCTAATCTTCCGATAAGGAAATACAGTCTGTCCATCTTCTAGATCAAATGGTTTTGAATGATTCTTCCGAAAGAAGGAAAGGATCGATGCATTGGAAAGATTGAGAGGAATGTTTTGAGTGAAATCATTCACCTCTTTTCGAGAAAACTCCCACATATCAAACTAAAATGATGGGAGCTATTTTTAGCATTGCAACTTACAAATAATTTTTTATTATTTTTTTATTTTTATGAAATGAACTTAAACCAAAGCATATGGGTAAAAATTATTAGTTCTTTTTCTTTTTATTTTTATTTTTTCATTAGAAACTTAGTGAACAAAAGTAATGGTTTTAAACTTGTGTTTTTAAATATTTGTGTTGGTTTGAAATACTTTTTGAGTACAAAAAGAATATGAAAGTTTACCTTAAAAAGTTTTACTTACAAAGAACTTAATTTGGGCCTCAGGGTGCTTGCCCCCACCAGCTGCTAAAGAGCAAGGGCAAGATTGATTCCCCCTAGAGATGGAAATTGGTCGGGTCGGCCTGTGACCTGACCTGAAGTCGCCCGGGCCCTGTTCGACCCATACCATCTGTACGACTTGACCCTGGCCTGACCCTTACTCCATGGGTCAGGGTTTGGGTCGGCTCGACTTGACCCGAGACCCTCCCTTTGGCCTGCCTCTTCATTTTTTTTTTTACCGTTTTATCAACTCATTTAATGACTTATGAGTGAATAAGCGGCACTACAGGCTGCGGTTGCAGACTTGCAGGCCTTTTTTTTTTTTTTTTTTTTAACACCATTTTATCAACTCATTTAATGACTCATGAAGTCATAAGTGAATGAGAGTAGGCTGTGGTTGCAGACTTGCAGAACATATTTATTTTTATGTTTTTTACCATTTATTTTATTAACCCATTTAATGACTCATGACTCATGCGCGGCACTGTAGGTTGCAGTTGCAGACTTGCAGGCCTTTTTTTTTTTTTTTTTAAACTTTATTACTTTATTACTTACTCTGAATGCGCGGCACTGCAGCTACAAGTCTTTTGTTTTTTTTTTCTTTTGTTACCATTTACTCAGCAGCAGTGGCCTTTTTTTTTTTTTTTACAATAAAAAATAACCGTTATAATAATTACAAAAATAACAGTTATAAATATTTTTTAGTAATTAAAAATTTTTTCTATAAAATAATTACAAAAACCCCCTATCCATTATAAACACCCCCACAGACATTCATTTAAACTCACACAAAACTAACAAATTCTCTCTCTCAAATTTCTATACTACTAAGCTATCAACTTTCAAGTGTGCTCTCCAATTGTGCTCAATTGCATCTAATTCTGTCAAATTTAAAGTCAAGATTTGAAAATCAAGTGCTTTGAAGTTTCAAATTATTCCAAGTTAGTATTTAATTTTTTTTTTAATTTGCATACATTCATTTTTTTAATTTGCATATTTTTCATCAAATTATTTTTTTCTAAATAGATCCTAGAGACACTTATTTTTTTGATTTGGAGGATGGGGATTCAATATCCTTTCCCCCTAAAAAACAAATGGAATAATTTACATCACCACAAATACCAACACCTGTTGCTATAAGCGGTGATATTGGTGCATCATCTTCTCACCACGCCCAACAGCTTAGCTCTTCAAAAATATAGGAACTTTTATTAGAATTGTACGAGATGATGGAATACATAAAGCTAAATATAATATTTGTGGGGATCTATTAGATGGTAGGACCACTTCAGGAACTAGTAATTTAAAAAGACATTTAAATAGAAAATATCGACACGATACTCGCATAAATTACGTAATTGATTATTATTTTTCACATGTTACACAAACTCAATTAGGTAATGAAAGTGGTAATTTAAATATTTTTTTTATGACCTTACAAGAACGCAAAATAATTTTCTTAGATATATCGTTAAGATGAACAACTTTTCACAATGAGTGAAAATTGACATTTTGAAGAATGTTTTTGTGATAGTTTAGGCCATAATATCGCGGTTTTTCAAAAATAGTGCAAAAAAAAAAAAGTTTTACGAGATTTTGAAACAAAAAAAGATGAATTAAAAATTTATTTTGACAATTTTGATGGAAATATTTGTTTAACCTCTGATATGTGGAAATCTTGCTAAGATATTAAACATATTTGTATAACTGTATATTACATAGATAAAAATTGGAAATCAAATAAATGCATTATTTCATTTAAATTAGTTGAACAACTTTACATTTGATTGAATGTTGGGGAACTTATTGTGAATGAAGTTACATCATGGAAATTAAATAAATAAATATTTTCTATTACTTTAGATGATGGCTCATATGATAATGTTTGTTTTAATTACTTATCTAATGCTTTGTCTACGAATAATTTATTATTTCATGGATGTTGTTGTGCCCATATACTCAATTTAATTGTAATGGATGGATTAGATATTTATGAATCTTTTATAGTTAAAATAAAAAAAGTTGTAATTTGTACTATAAGTTTACCAAAAAGAATTAATATATTTACTAGCATATGTAATCAAATTGGTTTAAAACCTAGAAAATTACCTATGGAAATGAATATAAGATGGAATTCAACCTAGATTATGTTAAAAGTTGCTATTAAATATCAAAAAGTAATTGATTTATTTATTTTAAGTAATCAAGCAATTGGTTTAGATAGTATTAAGCCTATTGATTGGGCAAATGTAATTTTTTATAGGGATTTTTTAAATGTTTTTGATATTACTACTAAAATATTTTGTAGAATTTATAATCCCACTTCTTTTACTGTTGTTTATAAATTGGGAGTTATGGATGAAATTTTGAAAAAATATTTTTCCCAGGAATATTATGCTCATATGGTTTTAACAATGAAAGATAGAATTTGATAAATATTTTAATCCACTTCCCATACAATTTGGTATTGCCACTATTTTAAACCTTAGATATAAGGAAGATTATTTTCTTCAATTATTAGATGTGATATATGGGTCTGAAAGTGTCCAAGAACAATTAAATAATATTAAACAGCAAATGCAAGCTCTATTAGGTCGGTATGATAGTAATCGTACAACTACCCAAACAACTATTGGCACAACGTCCTCCTCTTACCGTGACTTTGATGGCAACACATCTCTTTGAAAACAAATAACATCTCGGCGGATAGACTCATGAACAAGTGCCACTTCAAATTCATCCGACCTCCAATGTTATTTTGGTATACCTCCAATAGAAAATGAAGATGATTTCAATCTTTTAGACTGGTGGAAGGGACAACAATCAAAGTTTCTAGTCTTTTCAGCTTTAACTCGTGATATTCTCACATTTTCAAGTTCTACTGTGGCATCAGAGCAAGCATTTAGTGCAAGTGGGAGTGTTATCAGCCAATTTAGGAGTCGACTGGCCCCTCCGATAATAGAAACTTTAATGTGTTTACGAGATTGGTATCTCGTCGAAAATAGACAACAAGAAGATGCCGAAAGAGAGCAACTTGTCCTTGATTTTGATGCATTGTATTTAGGTGAAAGAGAAAAAAACACTAGTGGATCTAATGATGAATAATAATGATGTATAGATAGTAATATTTATAAATGATAGTCACTCTTATAGGTGCCAATCTAGTTGGGATGTATAAGATGTGAAGTGATACACCTATTTATTATTCTATTATTTGTTTTTTATTTTTATGTTTTATAATTCTATGTTTGTTTATTGTAATTTTAAATTTAATGTTAATTATGTAATTTCTTGTTGTTTAATACATTTCAATTTTTGTCAATAATTATTTTAATGTGTTTGGTTAAGTTTTATTTTGTATTTTATTTATTTTAAAAAAACTTAAAAATATTAAAAAATAAACTAGGTCAACTGGAACAGGTCAGGGGCAGGTGTTGGTGACCTTGGCCCAACCCGACTCGACCTGAAGATGGGAAGGGGCGACTGGGGGCGGGTCAGCACAGGGTCAGTTCGCCTCGGGTCAAGGGACGGGTCGGACCTAACCCGGCCTAGTTACATCATTAATTCCGCCCTTCTTAATTTTCTCCAGTTTCACAGGTAATTTCACACTTGACTACCTTGTTAATACTCGCTGGGAACTATAGAGAGCATGTTTTTAGGTTTTGTGATGCATGACAAACTGATTAATCAAGGTGATAAAATAGATGAACGGCAAATCTCCTGTTTCACGTATTTCAAAGTAAGCTGATGAAATTCATTAAATTGATCATGATCATCTAAAACCAATCAAGCTTGGTCAGCGCGAAATGAAAATTTTTCATTTTTCTCCAATTGATATTGATAGAGAACATATTAAAAGGCTACCTCCTGACGCTCAAGAAACTATGAGGCAACATGCTTTTCCTACTAGAGCACACTATCATTGGTCTGGAAACTTGAAAATAATAATTTTCCAACATGGATTAGCCCTCAGATGAATGATTTTTAACCAAAATTTCTCATATCTAACTCTTTTCTAAGTGCTTATATATTATAGGTTTCTTAAGTTGTACCACATCTCCTTCATATTTGATTCCCATATGCTCTTGTCCTATCTGACTGAGATGAAAGTACACAACCCTTGAAACTGATGATCTCATTAAATTGTTAGAATAATTCTATTTTATCCATTATTGGTCATATTTAATGATAGCGGGAAGTCCATTTCACCATTCAGAAGAATTTCTTGATGATTTTCCCTTTCCATAAGTCCAAATAAATAAAACACACAGAATAAAATATGTAAAATATACAATTTAGGTAGTGTTTGATCGATTCACACGCACACCTACACACATAATTTTGAGAAAAAACAGTAAAGAGATCAACACACAGATATAAGTAGTTCCCCAAAAACCTGAGTACATCGACGGGAATGATAGCGAGAGTTATTTCTTATTCATCACAGGATTAAATAGAGAGTATTTATAATTGATTCTATTCCTAAGGTCTGTTTCCCATAATATCCTTAATTACACGTACCATACCGCGGAGGTGTTGCCCCCTGCGCCCCCCAAACCTTTAGGTCTACGGCCTAACCAACTCAACGTTGAATCTGAGATGAAGGCGATGCTCTGCTACACTTTGCATCTGTCTCTTTCCTAAAACTTATTTCCCTCCATATGAGCTATAAGTCCCAATAATCTCCACCTTGGTGAATACTCGCCCCTTCAGGAGTCAAATTAACCTCATCCAACTAGTTTGGGGGAAATGTCTCTTCTTTAACATCGGGAGACATTAACCAAGTCCAAGCAATGCTCGAACTTATCCGTGGTAACCGTCTTTGTCAACATGTCACCTACATTCTCTGAAGTGTGCACATTCTTTAAGTATCAAGTCATCCATAGCGATCAACTCTTTTACCTTATGAAGCCTCACATTGATGTGCTTGGTCCGCGTATGATACACCTGATGTTTGGCCAAATAAATGGCACTCTGACTATCATAGAATAACTGCACTTCACCTTGATCTATGCCCATTTCTTTCACTAACCCATTCAGCCACAATGCTTCCTTAGTAGCCTCAGTCACTGCCATATATTCAGACTCAATAGTGGATAGAGCCACTAAAGTTTGTACCATGGATCTCTAACAAACATGACCACCTGTAAGAGTAAACACATACCCTCTCGTAGATCTTCTATCATCCAAACCTTTAGCATAATAAGCATTAACAAACCATATAACTGAAATCTCATCCTGTTGCCTAGTAAACATAATACCACGGTCCATCATACCTCTTATCTTGTTCTGCTCGGTCGCTTCGCCCCCTTTGCTCCACTCCATTACGCTTCACATCCGCCCATTTTCCTTGAACTTGATTTCCGTTCATATGAGCCACAGGTCCCAACAAATAGTGTTTTGTTTGCCAAAAATATTAAAAGTTGGTGTAAATGTGGCACGTGATAAAATTTAATAAGAGAAAGTTAGTAAAATTTTGAATTTTTTGAATATCAAAACAACCTCTTAATTTAAAAAAAAAAGGTCAAAAAAAGCCTTAATAGTTTAATCAGTTGAGCCAAAAAACTTTTGGACCAGCTTAACTAATCAAACCATCTTTTTTTTTTTTTAAATTTTAAACTTAACCGATCAAATTAACCAAAAAAAAAAAAATCGAACTATTTTAATTGAATTTGCTCAATTCGATCCAAATTTTTTAGTTATTTCAGTTATTGCAACTGTCTCATTGTCATTGTTTCTATTTAATTATACCCATTGTAACTATCTCATTGTTATTGTCTCTTTCCTTTCAAAAAGGTGATGGAAAACTCACTTTGATTGAAATTACATGTATTCAACACATATGACAAAAGTTAAAGATTTAAATAGCTATAGAATTTGAATCCATGCAAAAGAATATTTTACTAGAAGGTTTCATCCTACTAATTTTGTTATTTTTAGGGAGTTTATACATGTAACATAAATTACTTACCAGCTGACCTAACTCACGATTCTTCTTTCTTTCATTTCAAACACAAAAACCAAAATTTTTCTTCTTTCTTTCATTTCAAACACAACAACCAAAATTTTTTATTTTTCCCTAACCATATTGGATTGCTTTTGGATGATCAAATGATTGATTTGATGAATTTCATCAGCTTACATTGAAATACATGAAATAGGAGATTCGGTTGATTAATTAGGTTCTACTGCATTACAAAGCCTGAAAGCATACTCTCTGTAATTCCTAACGAGTATTAACAAGGTAGCTAAAAAATTGTGAAATTACCTGTAAAACTAGAGAAAATTAGAGAAAGGGGGTTCAATTTGGCCCTCGCCCTTTAGCAGCCTGTGGGGGCAAGCATCCTGAGCTCAAATCAAGTCCTTTTTAGTTAAATTTTTTAAGGTAAATTTTCATGTACTTTCTGTACTCAAAAAATCTTTCAAACCTACTCAAATAGTTAAAAACACGAGTTTAAAACCATTACTTTTGTTAACTAAGTTGCTAATCACAAAAAGGAAAATAAAAACAATAGAACAAAAAAGCTAATAATTTTTCCCCACTATGATTTGGTTTAAGTTCATTTCATATAATAAAGGGGGAAAGAAAAAAGCACGAATCATTTTAGGTGGCAATGCTAATAATAGTTTTCTTTTTGTAGTTCGATCTATTAGGGTTTTCTCCAAAAGAGGGGAATGATTTAACTCAAAACATTCGTCTAAATCTTTCCAATGCATCGATCATTTCCTTCTTTTGGAAGAATCATTTAAAACCATTTGATCTAGACGATGGAAAGAATATGATCTTTCAAGACACAGGAGCGGGTGCCTCACAAAGAAGCTTAAAATGGAAATGCAAATAATGAATTATCTAAAATAGATACATGCAAAACGTATATGTACGTACAACTTTAATTGGTCTTTAGTATAATAGGTAGGAGTGGAAATAAATCGAGCTATTTCAACTCGGCTCGAGCTCGATTCGTGACTAAAATAAGCTCAAATCAAGCTTGATTTATGACTTATTTCAGATTCGAGTTCGAGCTAAAGTCTAGAGAAGCTCAGCTCGAAAGTTCACGAGCAGACTCAATAAAATAAATATGTATATTTTTTAATAATATTTAATAATATTTCTATTATATTTTTTAATATTTTATTTATTATTTTTAAGCTAAAAGGACCTCGTTTGGTTTAATCGAGCCATTGGAGAGCCGAACTCGAGTCTAAATTCTCCTTTATCGAGCCGAGCTCGAGCCTATATAAAAGTTTGAATCGAGCTCGAGCTCGGTTTAAAAGGCTCGAGCTAAGCTCGAACAAGTTAAAACTCGGCTCGATTCGGCTCGTTTCCACCCCCTAGTTGTAGGTGAACGAACTTAAGTAAGTTTTGGGGTTCGGGAATGAGAGAGGAAGTTTGTATAGTCCCACATTGATGCGGATAAAGAAAGAGAAGTGGCTACACTAGATATAAAATGACAAGCCCAACGATGAACAAATCATACATTTTTCGACCTTTTGGTCAAGTTCAAATATAGTATTTGTTCTTATCAATTTAGAGAAAGTTGTAGGGTTTGAAATGATAAAAAGTGAGATGTAGATTTGTAATTCATGCAGTGTGAGATAAATAACTTCGACTCACATGATAATAAATTATTTTAGGGAAATAACTTCGGCTCACATGACAATAAATTATTTTAGGGACATAATTGTGGCTCACATGATAATAAATTATTTTGGGGAAGGGGTTCACCAATGGGGTATTGAGTACATTCAAGAAGAGGATAACGAGTTGTCAAAGTTATAGAAGAGAAACAATGTTACTTTTTGTAGATATATAAAATTATTATTAGTTATTAAACCATTAAATATATTTTTATAATTTAATGCTTCAGCTGTTACCATAGAAACACTCTTACCTTTTAGCAATATATAAAATTATTAGATATTAAACCATTGAATATATTTTTATAATTTAATGGTTCAACTGATATTTTAGTAAAACTTGAGATTTAATTAGAATATCTTTCGTTACAAAAAAAATATAATTATTGTTAAGTATAACAATATAATTTAGCAGAACCATTGATCACCAGCATCGTCGCCGCTCCCTACCTACCTTTGATTTCCACTAATAGCCCCCACTCCTCACCCACCTTCGACGTCCGCCCACCACTAACTACTGGTGGCCGCCACTACCTCTAACCACTATGTCTGCTGCCCATCTCCAACCACCACCACCAACTGGCCACCACTTTCATTGTCAGCCCCACCCACCTCTAACCACCACCATTGCTGACCACCGTCGAATGTCGCTTGCCTCCAACCAATTTTGGCTAATTATCACCAACCTCTAGTTGCTGTCGCCAGCCACCACCTATCTCCAACTGCCACCATCACAGACCGCCGCCAACAATCTCCCAACCTCTAACCACTGTTGGCTGACCACCACCAACATCTAGCCACTATGATCAGCCGTCACCCATAGTCGCTGATCACTCTCCTAATAATTTAACTATCAATTGAAAACTATTGTTATCAAATATGCTTTCAAGTTTATGTTTTTTTTGTTTTTTTTATAATGAAAATAAAAACTAAAAATTAAACACAATTGAAAAATAACCATAAAAACCGACACAAAATCTGAAAACTAACAGTTTTGTCAAATGGGATCTCAAAATTTATTGATTTAATTTTCACATTTCAGACCTAGATGTGTATCTAATTGCAAAAATGCTTATTCACTTGGGTTCTTCTCCTCCAACTGAGCACTGATCAATAACAAATTCAATTCGAAAGCAGTTTAATCAGCTACAACTCCGATGGTTCTGATCAGATACGAATTATACGCGCGCATGCACATATATACATATATATATGATCTCCTATTCTTGTTCGAAGAGTGCTTTCAAATTGTAGGGCTTCACGAGCTTTGGAGTTCCGCTCCACATTAACTTGGCAAGTTGTTGATTTGCCATTTCAGTTGGATGACCGGAATCGAAGAAAACATATTCACTTGAATTGCTACATAACTGATATTCTTTCACTTCTCTCCTCCCTCCACAGCTGGAAACTCCCCGGTATAGACCTGAGCCGCAACACGCATTTTTTCCTTCCTTGAAACCTATCACAAAAAAACGATATATATCCACAGGGTATTGGTTAAATAAAGATAGCCCAGATTGCTTTTGCATATCAAAATTAACTTTACCGTTGTATTAAAATTCACCCCTTATCCATTAGATAATGACATTTGTTATCTGGTCCACTGAGACGCCCATAAAAGACTAATGAAAATATTTTACAATGAAAGCATGTTATATAACAATATTTTATATTATTTTTTATGTACAACTTAATCAAAGTAGGAGATATTATTACGTGATATATATTCATTGACTCTTATAAGTGCTTCGAACACTATCACTAAATTATGAGCTATAGCAAGTTAAAAATAGTAAAAAAAGTAAGAGTTTAATTTTAATACAAACCTATTAGAAGCGATTTTACAATTTGACATGTATGTTATTTTACAATTTAATAAATATAAAAATAATTATATTGAACAGGTGTTTTATTTTGAAAGCCTCAAGTATAAAATTTTTTTAGGCTTATTGCTTATCAAAATTAAACTAAAATAATAAACCCACAAAATTAATTTTTAATTACAACCACATGATTCTGGTTGATTTGTTTTTTTTTTTTTTTTTGTAAGGTATTTGTTTTCTAATAAATTAAAAAGGTATTTCCGCGTGAATAGCATCCAAGCAAGGAATTAATTACATACCAAGAAGATTATAAAGCACCAAACATTACCGTATTTTGACGGGTTGTCGATTCTTCAAGCCAAGAAGTATAGGAGTTGAAATTTGAATATTTGAATCCTTGCAAGTGACTTTCAAGTTTTCGAAGGATTTTAGACAAAGCAACGTTGTGTCGCTTTACCAGAACTGTGGCCTTTCGCATGCAGGCACCATTACTATTTGCTAGGTTGCGTGTAGATGGTAGACAACCCAAAGGTCCCAAACTGAGGAAACCAAATTTTCTTCCCCCACTCTTGTATATTTCCTGCGAATTCACAAATAAGAAAAGATCTTATTGACAAATACCAAATGGAAAATGTTCTATTAAAAATTTTGCCCAGAAAATAAGTAATACAAGAATGATGTAGCAATGACACTTACGTAATAAAAGTCTATTTAATGAGTAATTTTTGTAGAGTGATAAGTTCTAGAGGTTACTCTACTTGATATTAAGGGAAGCGAAAGAGAGATATTAAGTTTGTTAAGGACAAAGACAGGCGGACCAAGAATTTAAACAAAATTAAATGCATTAAACATGAGGACGAAAAGGTATTAGTAAAGGAAGAGGAAATAAAGAAATGTTAGAAGAGCTACTTTGCAAGTTATTTAACGAAAGCAGTAGTAGTGACATACAATTGGAGCAACTTACCACTTTTGGGCAATAATTGAATCATATGTTCTATAAAAGAATCAATAAGGAAAAAGTAAAATAAGTATGGGAAAGAATGATGAATGAGAAAGCGATTAGACCAGATAGTATCCTTATTAAGATTTGAGGTCCTTTGGGGAGGATAATATAAGTTGGTTGATAAAACTTTTTAATGTAGAGTTAAAGAGGACGAAGATGCCTGATACATGAAGGAAAAAAATATTCTTATACCCATATATGAGATTAAAAGAGATATTTAGAACTGTACGAACTATCACAGGATTAAATTGATGAGCTATATGATGAAATTATGGAAGAGAGTTATTGAGAGAAGATTAAAAAGGATAATAAATGTTCAGTTAATCAATTTAGTTTCATGCCTGGGAGATCAACTATGGAGGCTATCTTTCTCCTGATAAGATTAATGGAATAGTATAGAGAATGTAAAAAAGATTTACATATGGTGTTCATTGACTTGGAGAAAGCCTATGACCGGAATCCTAGTGTGATTCTATGGAGAGTATTGGAAGAGAAAAGAGTGTGTGTCGCATATATTGAGATGATAAAAGACATGTATGATAGAGTAATGACATCTATATTGACGACTAGAGAAGAGACTAAAGAGTTTCCTATCACGATTAATCTACACCAAGGCTCAGTGTTAAACCCGTACTTATTTGCTCTAGTTATGGATGAGATTACAAGACATATTTAGAATGAGGTACCGTGGTGTATACTATTTGCAGATAACAGTATTTTAGTAAATGAAATGAGAGAATGACTGAATGTTAAGCTAGATTTGTGGCAGGAAACGTTAGAGATAAAAAGATTTAGACTAAGTTAATAAAAAACGAAATATATGGAATGTAAGTTTAGTCAAAGTAGGACAACTGGTAGTATAGAAATAAGTTTGGGCACACAAAAGATTGTAGAGAAAGAAAACTTTAGATACCATAGATTTATGGTGCAACAGGATAGAGAGATTAGAACTGATGTAAGTCACAAGATTCAAGCCTGGTAGACCAAATGGAGGAGTGTTTCAGGGGTCTTGTGTAATTAGAAAGTTCCCCTCAAGATGAAAAGTAGGTATTATAAGGTGGTGATAAGCCAACGTTGTTATATGAATCAGAGTGTTGGGCAGTAAAATATAATCATGTTCAGAAAATAGCAGTTATGGAGATGAAAATACTAAGATGGATGTGCGGGATTATAATAAGAGATAGAACTAAGAATGAGGAGATTAGGAGTGAAGTAGAAATAGCACCGATTGAAAATATTTTATAGTAAATAATATAATTAAATTATAATTAAAATATTTTATATCTACTGAATTAAATGATATAATAATTATATTTTATTGATATTTATAATAAATAATATAATTAAATTATAATTTATTGTAATTTATCTTTTTTGAATTAAATATTTTTACGAAATAATTTATAAATTAATTATTTGAAATAATTAATTTTTTGAAAGCTAATAAAATTAAATTTTTATTAAAATAAAAAATTAATAATTATAAAAAAATTACATTTTCAAGTGTAATTTCGATTTTCATTTAAAAAAATGACAAAAAAAATAAAAAAACAGAAAATATAAATAGAACTTTTTTTTGATAAAAATGTTTGGTAAAAAATAAAGGATAAATTTTAGAAATTACCCTTGTAATTTACATGTTATTCTACTTTAATTTCTACAATTCTAATCGTAACAGAAAATGATACGTGCTAATCACATATGATGGACATGTGACACTTTTTAAACATATTGTTCTAAACAATTGTTAATAGAAGTACCAAAGTAAATTTTGACATAATATGACTGGAGCAAATTGATTGTTATAATTAAAATTATAAGGACTGAAGTGTAACCACATGTTAACTATAGTGATGGTTTCTAAAATTTACTCAAAAAGATTAATTAATTGAAGCATATTGAGTATTGGATCATGTTATTGTTTACGTACCTTGATCACATCTGTTATGTTTCCGATCACCATTTCCACGTAGACTTCCTGAGAATAGGACTTAAAGATGGTGGAGTTTTGGATGATGGGAAACAGGTAATCGTTGCTTGCAATGCTGAATAGATAAACGGCTCTTGAAACCAATTTCCTGGCTTCTTTGTCACCCAACATCAGTTCCAATAGTTTCTTGGAATTTTTGAAATTATTCAGTTGCGTTTTAAGATCAATCACCTACAAAATAAAATTACAAAGCCCCAGTGTTACTAATGGAAGGAAAAAATAAAAAAAGGAGAAAGCTAGGCACTTAAAATTATAAGATAATCTTTACGAGTCACTAGGATAATGGTGAAGTTCTAATTTTTTTTTTTGGGTGATTATCCCTAATTTTGATATTATTATCACCAAACAAATATGTTTCCTTTTTTAACTCAAATGGTAATTTTTTATCCCTAACTTGCGTCCTTTTTCCTAAGTCTCGGTGCTCAAACATCTCAAAGGAGTCATTAAGAGCTAGCTCAAGTGACACGAGTTATAGGAATAGGTTTATGAAAGTGAAGAGTTAAGGTTAGAATCTCGCTCAGAGCATTTGTAACACTACGGATTAGTTTGTTTTAGTTTATTACTCTGATCACTATAATGTGCGAAAACAACGTTAATTAATCTCCAAAGAAATAAAATAATAATAAGAAAAAACTCAAAGGATTGGTTTTGATCCACAACTCTTAAACATTAAATATAACAAAAAAAAAAAAAAATAGTTTTTTTACACTCACTCACTAACAGAAACATAGGAAAGTCGATCACTTCTACAAGAAAGATATTGGATTGGGGGTGTAGCCTGTGCACTTTTTGACCGAAGAAATTTAACAGGTATCATTAAATTCAGTTCTTTTTTTTTTTTTTTACTCTCTCTCAACGATCCCCTCTCTCTTATTTCAGATTTTGCTAATGCTTGAAATTATTTTTTTAAAATTTTATTTTTAATTAGTATAAAATTAAATATTTTTAAAAAAATAATAGACTAGTAACTGAAAATAACAAAAAAAAAAAAAAAAAGAAAATGGTAAATTTGCCCATACAAGTGACGATATACTAAATTTATCTGTCGTAAAACAAATTGTATACAAGTGAGCTTTATTGTATAAATTTACTAGATATTTATTATTATTTTTAGTTATTAGTCTATTATTTTTTATTTATTTATTTTGTAAAATTTATGTTAATTAAAACGTCATAATTTAAAACAATAATTTTAAATGTTAATAAAATCTAGAATAAGAGATGGGATTGAAGAGAGAGGGAGAGTGTGTACGTGCTGTTGTGGCTTGCATTTTTCATGCGTTCGGAATTATAACCCAATTCGAAAGTTTCGCGGTGTGATCTGCATGGATATATTTAGGAGTTCTGTGGTGGTTGCAAAGGGCACGGGCCGTTATGGATTAGTATAAATATTCTTATTCTTGGATTAGGGTTAGGGTTTTTTTTCTTTTTGATCAAGAAAAGCCGCTCGGTGTTGTAATCTCTTTCTTTCATTATAGTGAAATTTTCTCTTGTGTCTTGTTCGCAGGCATAGACTTTACAGTCGAACCACGTAAATCTTGGTGTTTATTTTTATTTTTTCTTTATTATACTTTGTTTTGTACGTTGTGTGATCCAAGATTGGGTGCCTAGTTTTCCAACAGAGTAAAACCTAAATTTAATGAGATATTATCTTAAAAGCTTGCAATGTACAGTAGTCCGGTGCACTGTGCACTGGCTACACCATCAATCCAAAGTTGTTTGCATAAGAGTTTTTAAGTAAGCTTCTACCGAGCAAAGATTCTTGACCTAATAGCTCATGTGCCAACTTTTTATTCAGGAGGTTGGGAGTTCAAAACCATTTATGGGAGGATTGTTGGGATTGGAGTTGTAAAATGTCCTCCATGGAGGGCTGGGATTCTTCACTTGTCAAAAAAAAAAATAATAATAATAATAATAAATAAATAAAAATAAAAATTAAACTTCTACTGATAGTGTCTGTTAACCAGTGCAAACTTTTTCAAACCCCGCACTAAACTCATAAATCCGTCCAAACTAGGAATTTATCCCTTCACCAAAATTTAAAACAGATAAAATATAGTCTTAAAATATATTTTTATAATTACTTTCTTTACCTAAATTCAATTAAATTATCCCTATAGTTATTTAAACCGTTAAAAAATCACTAATACTTTATATCATTTTGTTCCGTCAGGTATATGACTTCACAATTTCATTATTCAATTAAATTATCCCATAGTTATTTAAACCGTGAAAAATCACTAATATTTTATATCATTTTGTTCAGTTAAGTATATGGCTTCACAATTTCATTGTCACATGGGTCGCTTATGCACCAACCACTATATAAGTAGAGATTTGTTGCCTGAAGATCATGTATCAAAGGTAAAAATCATTAAACTCTTAAATTTTAAAAATTATTTTAATTTCTCTTCTACTTCATATTAAAGTGAAAATATTAAAAAATCTACTAAAAATAACAGATTTGGTTCATAATAACCTTTAAAAATGCATTTACACCTATTATATATCATATTCTATGTCCTTACACTCATAATTTTATTTGACTTTAGATGAATACTCTTCTCTTTTCAGTTAAAAATTTAATATTACCGTAAACTTCGCTGTATTCTTATGAATGGGTACAAATGTAAATTTTTGAAATTTAAAAGAGTGCAAATGTTTTTTAACTTTAGTATGTTAGTATGAACACAATTCACCCAATAACAATATCACGTACCCGTCCTTGGTGAGTTTGAACTAGTGCTCCTGCTCCACCAGACGCAAAGTTCACGCCATAAGTGAATTGATGAAGGCCAGGTTCTTCATATGGTGGAAGATATGGAAGATTTGCATACTCAGCTGAATTACCGAAGCCATTAAGGTTCTATTGAATGGTAATTAAAGTGATATATATGTAACCAACAATTATACACATATATGCATATACATGGACAAACATACCAATAAAATCAGGGATGAGACGCCCATCAGAAAATCTCCCAGTTGGGTAGTTGAAGAAGGTTTCCCCATACGGCAAGAAATTAGCCTGGAAATTGGTGGTGGTGTTGATGAAGTTATTGTTTCCAGGGTCGAAGATTGAATCACCAAAAACGAAGAGGGCAGAACGATTTTTTGAGTGGTCGGTGGAAGGACCATGGCTGATGCTTGGGACTAGAAGCAACGCAAAGTGAATTACCAAGAGGAAGAAATATTGGTGCAGGAAGCTGATGAAACTAGCCATTGGATCTTATCGAGGTTGTTTTTAGTTTTCGGGCTATTGTTCTTTGTTTCCTTCCCTATTTTGTAGAGTAAATGCAGCTGATGAAACTAGCCATTGGATCTTATCAAGGTAGTCTTTAGTTTTCGGGTTATTGTTCTTTGTTTCCTTATTTTGTAGTGTATGTAAGTTACATTTTGTATCATTACATTTTATGAAATTTTATTTTTAACTTCTTATACTTTTAAATATATCAGTCAATCCCTTACAATTGTTTGAGTTCTAATTGTCATTTTTCAAATTTGTTAAATAAATATGACACATGATATTCTTTTTTATTAATAAATTTAACGAAGTTACCATATTGAAAGTTGAAAAGCCTACAAATATGAAGATCAATCAAATTAAGATATATTGAAAGTAAGAATCATAGATTCAATGTGAAAATCCTAAATTTAAATTTAAGTGAAATCCCGAGTCTCTTAGGTCACTATTTTGAAAAATAATTTATCATTTAAATAAATGATTATAAGAATTTTAACACAGACTAATCCTATAGGGACAGTTTAATAATATTGTTTTATGAAAAATGTTCCATGATACAATAATTTATTACTTTTTTTTTTTTTTTTTCCTTCATATGCTTGTGTCTGCATGCACGCCATGTAACAAAATTTAAGTTTTTTAAAAAAACTAGCAAGGCAACAAACAAATCTCTAAAATTTGTTGAATGAAAGATTCTCTCGACCATCTTGGACAGAGAAAAAAAAAAAAAAAAAAAAGATATATTCAACGTATCCTATAGCTTCCGATCTCAGTCATGACGCAACCACAAAATTATAAATACTAACAGTATTATTTGATTTGTTGAAAATCATCAAAAAATACTGAAATTTTTTAAAAATTATTCTCTTTTTATCTTATTAACAAATTATGAACATATAAATTTTATTAAATTTTGTAATCTTTGGCCACTCCAAATACCTGATAATGGTTTAGCATTGACTTTGGTGTATTGAGTAGGTAAGTCGCTAGAAAAAAGAATAAACGAGAGTAAATGTTCGCTTTTCTTGAGATCAATGGCAAATAATAAATTCGTTTTTCTTGATATCAACGGCACATATAAATAATTTAAATTCATATATTTTGTTGACCGAGGAAACATGTATAAAATAACTAATAATTGTACACATTTCAGACTACGTTCCATGATTCCCATGGTTGCGTGATCTTTAGCTTGGGCTACATTGAACGGCCGAAATGTAAGCCTAAAAGATTGACATTCTTAACATAATTTTGATTTTTTTTAAGATAATTTAATAGTTATGATTTAATTTAATATTTTAAAATAATTTAATAATTATTTAAAGGTTCAAATAAGTTATTGTTCCTGGTCTCTAAATAATATGATAAAACTGTTGATTTTTTCCACTTTCAGCCGCTGTAGTGCCTTTTGCATTTCAACATTTAATTTTTAGCCCTGTGCATAATATAATCATTTGAATGGCCACTAGCATATATACTACTACTTACCACTCCTTTTAATATGGTTTTTTTCATCATATATGTATATGATGACTACAACAACTACTGTTATTTCTAAATTTCTCGCGCCGACAGATTCGGTGATTAAATGGAATTTTTAATATTTAATTATAATTATTTAAAAAGTTTAGTCTTTGTTTAATTATAGTTGGGGAGAGAATTTATGTAATTAAGGAAGGAAGGAAGGTTGTATTAGGAATAAGATTAAATAAGGTTCCAAAATCAGCCATACATAGAAGAGTCAAAGAAGGATATATTCGGCTGCACTCAAATCTCGAGAAGCCATATTTGTTAGATTATATAACGAAAGCAAGGGGTGGGAGTTTTGCTTGTCAATGATCGATGTAGGTACACTAGAATCTAAACCTTTGTTTATTAAAATGCATAATCGAATACATATAGAAGAAAGATGGTTTTATACGTTAAGACATAACAAAAGTATCATCTCCATCCGGATGAAACGAAGCCCTTTCGCACATGCAAAAGTAAGTAGGCTGCCATCGCTCGTGGGCGATTTGATGCTACTTTCAATAGATAATTCAATGGAAAAATTGGTATATATGGAAAATTGTGTTTAAGGAAGCAGCCAAGCGGAATAGTCAAGATCGTATGGCAGGGACTTTGGTGACAAGCAAATTTCGTCATTTACTAAAGATATATGTTATTTGTTCATGTTTGGTAGAAAAATTGCTGCCTTCAATCAAAGAAAAATGGCCATGTGGCTGTTCTAGGACCATCTTCAGTCAACAAGATAACGCAAGACCACATCTAGATGTTAATGATGCCAAGTTTCTTGACGCTGCAGGGAAAGATGGAATAGATATTCGTTTATGTTGTCAACCTTTAAGGGTGCGTTTGGTATAACAAAAAATAACGAAAAATGTGGTTTGAGTCGTTTTTTAGTGTTTGGTGCGCCTAACCCAAACCACAAATTTTGGAGAGAAACAGTACCGAATCCGTCCCAACGGTTTTGTTACCCGTCGGGACGGCTGGTCCGAAAATTCTGCTAAGATATGGCTAAATCCGTCGGAACGGTTTCGAAATTCTGTCGGGACGATTTTTGGCAGTGACCAAACCATCAGAATAGTTTGCTACTTTCCGTCCGAATGGTAAGTAAAAACTAAAAAAAAAAAGGTAAAGTGGGTGTCATTTTGTGGCGCACGATTTTGTGTTGACATCCCCAAAAAATATTTTCTCACTAGATTAACGGAATTGTAGTTATGTTATTTTTTTTGGTAGATATGTCACTTTTGTTTTTTAAATTTAGAAGGAAAGAAAATGTAAAGTGTAACAGAGAATTTCAAAGGTTTTCAAAGTTTTTCGGCAAATTATTGTGCACCAAACACACCCTAAATAACCTTAGTATGAATGTCTTGGATCTTGGTTTCTTTGGAGCTATTGATTCGTTTCAACACCAAGAGGCTCTGAGTGTAGTTAACAAATTGGTTTCAGCTGCGGAGAAAGCTTTTGACATATTCCAAATAGAAGATTTAAACAATGTGCTTCTAACACCACAATCATGCATAGTTGAGGTTATATAAGAACTTTTGGTGGGAATAACTATAAGATTCGACATATGGACAAACAAAAGTTGATTAGAAGTGGACAGCTACCAAATTGCATTGTATTGACCCAAAAATTTAAGGTGGTATTCATTATGTTTTAAAAATCACAAAATAAGAAAATGAAAAATACTCCGTTTTTTTTTATTTTGAAAATTTTCTCATTTTGGATTGAAAATGCTAAAAACGAATTTTTGTTATTTTTTATTCTATGTATAAACACATTTTTTGTTTTCTAAAATAAAATTTTGAAAACACAAATGACCAAATGTATTTGAATTGTTTTCCTTGTTTTCAAAAATATAAAATGAAAAATAAGCTCAAAATTGAAAATTGAAAACGAAATAGAAAACAGAAAATGAAAAACAAAACAAATAATACCTAAATTTTTTGTTTTGGTTATTTTTCTTTTTGTTAATATTTAATTCCTAGTAAGAAATTTGGTAGGTTTAAATTTTTGACCAATTAATTAAATTTTAATTTTATTTTTTTCTTTTATTATACCTGAGAAATTATTTGGATGACATTTATTTTTAACTCGGTAACAATTCAATTTTGGGTTGCATTTAAAAAGGTTCAATTTTGGTAACCTTTGAGAGAATTTTAAAGAAAATATGTAATTTTCTTAAACCCTAGGGGAAGGATATGTAATTAATTAAATTTAATAGAGATGTCATGTTACTTGAGCTGCTATATATATAGTCTTATATACTCATGTAAAAACCTAGGCAACTATGGCTAAGTTCTCTTATTCATTGTGTTGTCTTCTTTCTTTGTTGTGCTGCATTTCTTCTTTATCGACAGTACTGTGCTTTCTTCTTTGTTACGTCCTCTTTCTTATAGGACCAGTCGAAATCCACTGTGTAAATATATATATGTAAAGTCTACATATTTGAATTAAGGGACGAAAACTCTTTATAACTGTGTATGTACTATATATATAATATAGTTGCAAAATATAAATATATATATTGGATAATTTCATATGTGCATGTTTATATATATAATTATTTTTAGATTCTCGTTTAACGTGAAAGTGCATAATCAATTATTTACTATATTAACAAAAGAAAACAAAATGGAGGCTACAAGATAATTGATTCTAATATAAATATAAATATATATATCTTCGTACTGTTGTGTGTTTTGCTATATATTATTTGTTTGACGTTAGTGTCTTGCATTAGTTTGGTGGATATTATTTCCGTAAAATACCTGTAACTTGAGGTTATTGCTCAGCGAAATTAAAGTTTGTGTTATTTAATGTATTGATGAATTGATGGTTAATAAGGTGTAAAAATTAAATTTAAAAAGAAATTATTTAATGTAGATTTAAAGTAAAATTTGATGTTATATTTTGTTTGAGTTGAAGGTATTGAAAATATCGAGTATACGTATCCAATGGTTGAAAGTCTTCAAACCCGCAGGGGGTGGTGATCCAATCCAATAGGCTAGTAACCTATGAAGTGAGCAAATGCCTAAGGTTGCTATATAATAATCCTAAGGTTTCGATCTACGAAGCAAACACCGAAGGATAGCGTAATTAATACTCTTACGACTTCAACCTAGGAAGTAGATTCTGAAAGATGGTTTATATTGATTGGGTTCTGTATTTACGGAACAACCAAGTAGTAGCACCTGAAACCAATTTATTTATTTGATGTGTTATGTGGTGTTAATACACAATTAAATTGTGAAATAAGATAAATAAATAAATAAATTTAATTTTTTGTATGAGTTGATTATTTGTAGTGAGATAATTATTTGTGCTGAGATATTTTACTTAGTTGCATGCTCGGGTATTATTCTATTTATATAATTATTAGCGAATAAACTGTACCTACGACATTTCTCTACTGAAATTAAATATACTCGTATTTTTGTACCCTTTCTTTCTTTACCCGAACAAGGTAATACTAGAGAAGTAAATTTTTTTTCTACAACTCTGCAGATATCATCATTAAGTTCAACTCAATGGTGTATAAGAATATGAAATGATCGAAAGACTGGGCATGAGTTTGAGAAAAAGTTTTGAATTGTAAATGATTTCAACCATTCGTTGAATAATAAAACTCAATCTCAGTATTTGAATTTTAGTTTGCAAAAGTGACATTTTGAAAGTATGTTGTGCTTTACTGCGTAGATCTATTCAATGTTGTCAATTTAAATTTAAAATTAGAATTTAGAAAAAAAATATACTCGGCAAGGACTAATTTTATTCAAATATTTGTAAAAATAAAAAAAATAGAATGATGAATATAAAATTTTAATTTATTTTATAAAAATAACTCAAATAAAAAATATTATTATTAATCATCTATGCTTTACAAAATAAAACAAATATGATTAATATGACTAATTTAAACTTAAATGTAAAAAATAACTACTCCCGAGCCTAATTAATATTTGATATTTTTATTCTACTTCTAAATTTTAAAAATGTTAACAGTTGTTGTTATAAGAAAAATAACCTAATTATTATTTAATTTTTTTTTATGTTTCTTAATTCAATTCCATTTTTATTTTTATCTTTACTTTAATTACTAATATAATTGAAATATATAAATTTAACAGCTATGTTAAACTTTTAGGCAAATGGGCCTCCTTTCGGAACTCAAGAACAAGTGAATTTCTTTCAAGACCCAAGAAGGTGGGTCAATTTTTAGAAACCATGAGTTTTTTTACATTTATTAAAATCATATGTCACAATTCTAGTGAAGTTGTAGTGCTTTGACGATGTGTGACCAAAAAAAAAAAAAAAATATTTTGAGGAAAAGTTTGATTTGTATGAGATATGAGTTATTCACTGAAAAATAAAACTCAATTTCAGTTGCTGAATCTTATTTTGTGAGAAGGATGTTTTCAAAAACTGTCTTGTTTTATTATATAGATAGTTAACCTTACTAATTTAAATTTAAAATTAGAATTTTGGAAAAAAAAAAACACTCTTTCAAGACTAATTTTATTCAAATATTTGTAAAAAAAAAATAGAATGATAAATATAAAGAGTGCCACATAGGATTTGATAATAGATTTTTATTTGGTTTTATAAAAACAATTCTAGTAAAAAATATTATTATTAATTTTATGTGTTTTATAAAATAAAATAAATATAGTACATGTGGGTAATTTAAATTTAGAATTTAGAAAAATAACACTCTCGAACCTAATTAACAATCGATATTTATTGTACTTTTAAATTTTAAAAATACAAGTAGTTGTTATAAAAAAAAAAAAAGAATCTAATTATTATTTAAGTTTTTTATTATCTGTGTTTTTTAGAACAATTCCATTTTTTATCTGTATTTTTAATGTGATTACTAATTTAATTAAAATATATAAATTTAATAATCATATTAAATTTTTAAGCGAGTGGGTCATATTTTGGAACTTATGAGCAAATGAACTCTTTTTCAGAGTCTTAAAAACTAGGCCTTTCTCAGAACCCGTGAGTTTTTTGCATTTAAAATCATATGTCACAATTTCATTGCTTTTATCGGCGAAAGAAAAGATAAATTTATTGTGTTTTACTGACGTAGGACAAAGAAACATTGTGAATATAGAGGATCTCCGCCATTTGTTAAAGAATAAAACTCAATCTCAACAGTTGAATCTTAGTTTATGAGAGGGACATTTTCAAAAACCTTTCTATATTATTTATATAGATTGTTATTATTAGAGGGTTCCGAGCGCACGTGATATTAGTGCTCGCCCCTTACAGCTTATGATGCAGGTGGTAAGTTTGAGTAGCGTGCTAGACCAGTTGAATATGGGAATCAAAACTTTTGTTAATTTTTATTTACTTACATTTAAAATTTCATAAAATTATTAAAGAGGATGGTAACAAACCTTTGTTTGTGATATGGATATTAATTAGTTATGTTGGAGTTTGGGAGATTATTTGGGCCCAGTTTTGGGGACTTGTAGTTATGTTTTGAGGCTTTATTGCTTAGTTTGTCTTGATTAAGATATTTTTTTTAAAAACTTAAAACTAGAATATATTGATTTTTGTATTTTATTTATATTTATTGCTCCATAGCGTGTTCTTATGGTTCTGACATGGGATAAAAAAATCGTTAAATGGTGTAATATATGTTTTTTTTATTTACGTACTTGGGTAGTGGAATACAGAGTGTGACATGCTTTGAGTGCGGCTCTCATGTTTTGAATGAAGCAAACGTAGATCTTTGTTAAATACAACAAAATTTTCAAAATGAAGATTGTAATTTGACTACTTAGATCCCGTTTGATAATGTTTATGTTTGTAGATTTTTAAAAATTGGCAACAATAATGTGCTTGTTAAATAGTTTTTTATTTTTTTATTTTTAAAAAATTAAAACTTAAATAGAAAAATGTAAAAAAAAATAGGTTTTCATACTTTTTTTAAAAATAAATATTTTGTCAATTTTAACAATTTTTCCACATTGTTGCATCATATTAAAATAGATTATTTTATTCAAGTACTTTGTTAAACTAAAATATCTTTAATAAATAATATAATTATTTTAACTTAATTAATTAAATTAATATGAAATATATTTTATTAAATTATTTTTCAAAATAAATATAATTAAATTGAGTAAACAAAATTAATTAATTAAATTAACTAATTAAATAGTATGAAATATATTTTATTGAACTCCATTAATTTTTTAAAAATAAAATTTAGTTATTGTAAACAAAATTGATTTCTAAACGTAGTTTCAAATTTCATTTTAAAAGAAAAACAACATAAAACAAAAACAAGAAAAACATAAATAGCATAAATAAATATAGAAAAACGACATTATTATTATCAATCGTACACTTGGTTAGTACTGATGTTGCTGTCATTTCCGAATGGATACTATCGATTTTCCCTAAACTCACCCAATGCATGGAAGAGTTAGTAGAAGTATCAACAGTCAATAAACAGAATCTAACCCAACCACAACAATATACTAAGTAACAAGTAGACAAAAGGAGAACCGATACAAAATTCTCAATGGGCGAGTTGGTCTATGTTAAGCTACAACCACTCAGATAATGACTTGTCTTTTTCTTTTTTTAATTCTTAACTCATTTTGCATTGAATTAGAAATAATATTAATCAATTAAACATTATCAACATGACCTATTTAATTTTAAAATTAGAATTTTTTCTAAACAAAAATTATTCCTAAGCTTAACTAATATTTCAATATTCTTCTTGTGTTTTTAAATTTAAAATATAACAAATTTAAGATATACATGTTTTCTTTTTCTTATTGTGTTTTCAAAAGAATTATTTTTATTTTTATTTGTGCTTTTAATTTAATTACTAACGTATTTAAAACAAATAAATTGTATTTATTTAAGGAATCCAAGAGTTCATTTTACATTGATGGAAAATCACATCACAACTATAGTGGTTTTATAGATAAAAAAATGTATATATAGCTGAAGTCAGCTACTAATGTGAAACAAAAGGAAGTAATGGTATTGTGAATAAAAACAAAAAGTATAAAAATAAAAAATTGTATTTGACTCAAAGATTTGTAAAAGTAAAGAAAATAAAATGGTAAATATAGAGAGTGCCACATAAGATTTAATAATAATTTTGATTACATTTATAAAATTAACTTATTAATCGTACGTTATACTTTATAAAAAGATACGTCAGTCTTACCAATTTAAATTTAAAATTAGAATTTAGAAAAAAATTCACTCTTCCTAGGCTAATTTTATTCAAATATTTGTTAAAATAAATAAAAAATAGTAGAATAATAAATATAGAGAGTGTCATATAGGATTGATAACAAATTTTTAATTGGTTTTACAAAAATAACTCAAATAAAAAATATTATTATTAATCAATCGTAAGTTTTATAAAATAAAATAAATATAGTAAATGTGACTGATTATTATTTAATCTTTTTTTGTTTAGTTTTTTTAGTTTAACATCATTTTTTATCTGCATTTTTAATTTAATTACTAATGTAATTGAAATACATAAATTTAACAACTTTATTAAATTTTTAAATAAGTGGGCTCCCTTTTGGAGTCAATAAGCAAGTGAATTCTTTTTTAAGAACCAAAAAAGTGGATTCTTTTTTAAAATCCATGAGTTTTTTACATTTATTATTGATTAAAATCATATACCACAATTCTCGTGTTTTATAAGTGAAAGAAAAGGTGAAATTTTTGACTTTTAGCGACGTGGGACAAATAAATAAAGATTTTGTGAAAGTAAATATTTTAGACATTCGTTAAAGATTAAAATTCAATTTCAACTATTGGATCTTAGTTGTGAGAAAGATGTTTTCAAAAATATTTTTTTTTATTATATAGATATAGTCAACCTTACCAATTTAAATTTAAAATTGGAGTTCTAAAAAAAAAAAAATATCCCCCAAGACTAATTTTATTTAAATATTTGTAAAAAGTAAAAAAACAAATAGAATGATGATTATAGATAGTGCGACATAGGATTTGATAATATATTTTTAATTAGTTTTATAAAAATAACTAAAATAAAAAATATTATTATTAATCATGTCGTTTATTAAAATAAAACATATATAGTAAATCTGACTAATTTAAATTTAAAATTGGAATTTAGAAGAATAACTATTCCTAAGTCTAATTAATATTCGATATTTTTTGTACTTTTAAATTTTAAAAATATTAAGAGTTGTTGTCATAAGAATAATAACCTAATTATTATTTAAGATTTTTATTTGTATTTTTTTAATTCAACTCTATTTTTTATCTGTATTTTTAATTTAATTATCAATGTTATTGAAATATAAAAATTTAACAATCATATTAAAATTTGAAGCGAGTGAGTCTTTTTTTGAAACCCCTGAAAAATTGAATTTTTTTTTTTCGAAACCTAAAAAAGGCGTCCCTTTTTAATATTCATGAGTTTTTTTATATTTATTATTTATTAAAATCATATACCACAATTCTAATACTTTTATAGACAAAAGAAAAAGTAAAATGTTTTAATAATATAGGACAAAAAAACAAAAATTTTGTGAATGTAAAAAATCTTAATCATTTGTTGAATAATAGAACTCAATCTCAACCGTTACATTTTAATTTGTAAAAGATATTGTCAAGAACCGTCCTATTTTATCATATAGATTAAAAATATTGGATATTTTGAAAATTATTGAACAGTATAAAGCAATATTCTAGCTTTCTAACTATATTCTTTTAAATCCAAATCAGATAATATATGACAAATCTTTTAGTGATCATTGTACGTGAGAAATAATCAACAATTGAGCCCCCCGAATACCAATGTGTTTTTTCTTTTTTTGTAACACCACAATGTACAGTTTAACTAAAATATAAAAATGAATACAAGAAGAATTAGAAGTTGTATAGTTGGGCGCCAGACGAAGGCAGCAGTCTCATCTTTCTTTTTTTGTATAACCTCCATAATTTCACACACATTAAAGCAAATAAGACATACAACTAATTAAAATATAAAAATAAATAAATAAAAAGTTAAAACTTGCGTTGGTGGAAAACAATTAATACTCTCTCTCTCTTTTTGTCTTCTCTGTCCTAGCGGATCATAAGTGATCGATTTGCTCCTATATGGGAAACTAGGACCCAGCTGTTGCCATACCCTCCGGTGGCACCTAGATTTGATGGTACAGCTTTAGTATCTGGCATATCTAGATCAATATGAAAATATCATTTGGCAATTAATTTATTCATTTTATGGGCCAAATTGATTAAACATGTTCAAGATTTTAACAAATGTACTCCTCCTTTATTTATTTTTCCTTAATATTCCGAAAGTCCATGCACCTAATTCTTAGGTAGTGCGCCAGGCCAAGGGAGTAGTGCAACACCAAGGCGACGCGTGAGAGCCCCAGTAGCAAGCTACTGCGATGGACCCTCCCCCTAAAAAAATTAATTTAATATCATGTGAGCTGATGGCCCACGTATCAGATATTAAACTGATAAGAACAGATACTACACTTGATCTTAGCCAAAAGGCCGAGAAAGGTATGCTTTGTTCAACGTTGGGCTTGTCGTTTTATTCCCATCTTTGCCACTCCTCTTTCTTGATCCGGATCAATGTGGGACACTACAAAATTCCTCTCTCATTCCCAGACACTAAGGGTCCGTTTGATAATGCTGTCATTTTTCTGTTATTGTTTTTCTATTATCGTTTTCTGTCTTGTGTTTTCTACTTTTGTTTATTTTTTCTAAAATAAAAACCGAAACTGTGTTTAGAAATACAGTTTTATTTATAATTATTAATTTTTTTATTTTCATAAAATATTTAATTTTATTAGTTTCTAAAAATTTGATAGAATAAAGAAATATATTTCACATTAATTTAAAAATATTATTTATTTAAAATTTGAATAAATATAATTACTATATCATTTAATTCAATAACTATAAAATATATTAATTATAACTTCATTATAATATTTACTAAAATTTATTCCATAATAATTCAAATAATTTAATTATCATATTTATTAAAAATGATTTAATAAAATATATTGAATATTAGTTAAAAATAACTAAATTAAATTAATTATTAAATTAAATTTAATTAATTAATCTAATTGTGATATTTATT
>QLOD02000016.1:17495905-17579409 GCA_003260245.2 Sideroxylon spinosum | reverse complement strand
TTTATAAAAATGTTTGCAACAGAAAAAGAAAATAGAGTGAAAACACTTTTTTTTTGTTTTCGTTTTTCTGTTTAAGTCTTCATTTTTTTGGAAACAAAAAATCGAAAACAGATTTAATAAACATGTTTTTGTCGTTAGTTTACAGAATTTTGAAAACATAAACAGAAAACAAAAAGTTACCAAACGGAGCCTAAGTAACAAGTAGACAAAAGGAGAACCGATACAAAATTCTCAATGGGCGAGTGGGTCTATGTTAAGCTACAACCACTCAGATAATGACTTGTCTTTTTCTTTTTTTTAATTCTTGACTCATTTTGCATTGAATTAGAAATACTATTAATCAATTAAACATTATCAACATGACCAATTTAATTTTAAAATTAGAATTTTTTTCTAAACAAAAATTATTCCCAAGCTTAACTAATATTTCGATAATCTTTTTGTGTTTTTAAATTTAAAATATGGCAAATTTAAGACATACATGTTTTCTTTTTCTTATTGTGTTTTCAAAAGAATTATTTTTATTTTTATTTGTGCTTTTAATTTAATGTGAGACAAAAGGAAGTAATGGTTTTGAGAATAAAAACAAAAAATATAAAAATAAAAAATTGTATTTGACTCAAAGATTTGTAAAAGTAAAAAAATAAAATGGTAAATATAGAGAGTGCCACATAAGATTTAATAATAATTTTGGATTACATTTATAAAATTAACTTATTAATTGTATGTTATATTTATAAAAAGATATCGTCAGTCTTACCAATTTAAATTTAAAATTAGAATTTAGAAAAAAATTCACTCCTCCCAGGCTAATTTTATTCAAATATTTGTTAAAATAAATAAAAAATAGTAGAATAATAAATATAGAGAGTGTCACATAGGATTGATAACAAATTTTCAATTGGTTTTATAAAAATAACTCAAATAAAAAATATTATTATTAATCGTATGTTTTATAAAATAAAATAAATATAGTAAATGTGACTAATTATTATTTAATCATATGTTTTAAAGATTTTTTTTAGCTTTTTTAGTTTTGAGAATAAATAAAGATTTTGTGAAAGTAAAATATTTTAGACATTTGTTAAAAATTAAAATTCAATCTCAATATTGGATCTTAGTTGTGAGAAAGACGTTTTTAAAAATATTTTTTTTATTATATAGATATAGTGAACCTTAACAATTTAAATTTAAAATTGGAGTTCTAAAAAAAAACCCCCCCAAGACTAATTTTATTTAAATATTTGTAAAAAATAAAAAATAAATAGAATGATGAATATAGATAGTGCGACATAGGATTTGATAATATATTTTTAATTAGTTTTATAAAAATAACTAAAATAAAAAATATTATTATTAATCATGTCGTTTATTAAAATAAAACATATATAGTAAATCTGACTAATTTAAATTTAAAATTGGAATTTAGAAGAATAACTATTCCTAAGTCTAATTAATATTCGATATTTTTTGTACTTTTAAATTTTAAAAATATTAAGAGTTATTGTCATAAGAATAATAACCTAATTATTATTTAAGCTTTTTATTTGTATTTTTTTGATTCAACTCTATTTTTTATTTGTATTTTTAATTTAATTATCAATGTTATTGAAATATATAAATTTAACAATCATATTAAAATTTGAAGCGAGTGAGTCCTTTTTTGAAACCCATGAAAAATTGAATTTTTTTTCAAAACCCAAAAAAAATGTCTCTTTTTAATATTCATGAGTTTTTTTATATTTTATTATTTATTAAAATCATATACCACAATTCTAATACTTTTACAGACAAAAGAAAAAGTTAAATGTTTTAATAATATAGGACAAAGAAACAAAAATTTTGTGAATGTAAAAAATCTTAATCATTCGTTAAATAATAGAACTCAATCTCAACCGTTAGATTTTAGTTTGTGAAATGTATTATCAAGAACCGTCCTATTTTATCATATAGATTAGAAATATTAATCATATAGATTAGAAATATTGGATATTTTGAAAATTATTGAACAGTATAAAGCAATATTCTAGCTTTCTAATTATATTCTTTTAAATCCGAATCAGATTACATGAGAAATAATCAACAATTGAGCCCCCCCGAATACCGACGTGTTCTTTTTTCGTAGCACCACAATGTTCAGTTTAACTAAAATATAAAAAAGAATACAAGAAGATTAAAAGTTGTATAGTTGGGCGCCAGACCAGGGCAGCAGTCTCTTTCTTTTTTTGTATGACCTCCATAATTTCACACACATTGAAACAAATAAGACATACAACTAATTAAAATATAAAAATAAATAAATAAAAAGTTAAAACTTGCGTTGGTGGGGTGCGCCAGGCCAAGGCAGTAGTGCAACACCAAGGCGACGCGAGAGAGCCCCAGTAGCAAGCTACTGCGATGGACCCTCCCCCTAAAAAAATTAATTTAATATCATGTGAGCTGATGGCCCACGTATCAGATATTAAACTGATAAGAACAGATACTACACTTGATCTTAGCCAAAAGGCCGAGAAAGGTATGCTTTGTTCAACGTTGGGCTTGTCGTTTTATTCCCATCTTCGCCACTCCTCTTTCTTGATCCGGATCAATGTGGGATAATACAAACTTCCTCCCTCATTCCCAGACACTAAGGACCAATATCTATTTTTGATGATAATTCATTAATTGCATTTCCAGTTTAAGCTTCTTTGTGAGGCACCCCCTCCTGTGTATCTTGGATGATCATATTCTTTCCGAGAAAACAGAGGTCAAAAAAGATGTCCAATCTCTAATCTTCCGATAATGAAATACAGTCCATCCACCTTCTAGATCAAATGGTTTTAAATGATTCTTCCCAAAGAAGGAAAGGCCCCATGCATTGGGAAGATTGAGAGGGGTGTTTTGAATGAAATCATTCACCTCTTCTAGAGAAAACCCCCACATATTAAACTACAAAAGAAGGGAACTATTATTAGCATTGCGACTTACAAATGATTTTTTTTTTCTTTTTTTATATGAAATGAACACCAAAGTATAGTGGATAGCCCTGGGATTAGCTTGAGTGACTCGTGAGGATGCTCTCCATATAGACCACACGGATTCGATTCCTGACTTAAACGGAATATGCGTGAAGGACAGCGTATAACTCCTCTATTTACTCATCGACTACGCGATTTGTTGAGAACTACAATAAACCGATGCGGGTTCTGGGTCACAAAAAAAAAAGCATAGTGGATAAAAATTATTGATTTTATTTATTTATTTATTTTTATTTTTTTTGGTGATTAGCAACTTAGTGAACAAAAGTAATGGTTTTAAACTTTTGTTTTTAAATATTTGTGTAGGTTTGGAAGTTTTTTTTTAAGTACAAAAACTAGATGGAAGCTTATCCTAAAAAATTTAACTAAAAAGGACTTGATTTGGGCCTCAGGATGCTTACACCCGCATGCTGCTAAAAAGCAAGGGCAAGGTTGATTCCCAAAACGCCCCCTTCCCAAATTTTTTTTCTAATTTTCTCTAGTTTCACAAGTAATTTCATACTTTGTTGGCTACCTTGTTAATATTCATTGGGAATTACAGAGAGTATGTGCAGCAGGAGAAACTGATTAATCAACATGGTAAAGCAGATGGACAACGAATCTCCTACTTAAGATATTTCAAAGTAAGTTGATGAAATTCATCAAATCGATCATGATCATCCAAAACCAAGTCCTAATCAAGGAAATGCATTTTAATCATTTTTTTTTTAAATTTTGGTTAAACTGAATTGGCCAAAAATCAACTGAACTAATTTGGTCTTTTAGTTTTTGGTTTTCTTGCAAACTTCAATAAGTTCGATTAAGAAAAAAAATCAACTAAAAAAATTTCAATTATTTCTGTTGGATTTTGTTTTCGACAAAATTTACTATCTGCTCACCCCTACATTCACTTGCCCATCTCGTTGTTTATGTGAAGATGTTCTCTCTCTCTATGCCACATCGATTGTTGTTCTTAGCAGTGTCCTTCCTTGAAATGCATATTGAACTATTTTACTTTTAGGCTGGGACGAATATTAAAATATTTAATTAAATCGAATCGACAATTTTTTTTTTTTAAATCAGAATGACCAAAACATCAAAGAAAATGAAAATCAAATTGAAATATTTAAGTTTTCGTACGATTCATTTTTAACCCTCTTTGTGGAGAAAAAAAAAAAAAAAAGAAACACAAAATTATGAAAAATTTTAATATATTTATTTGAATTTGAATTTAGGAGTGGCCTAATAAGATGGGTTAGACCATACAAATATATTTTAAAGATTTAGAATACATAAAATACCTACAATGGATTATGTAAAATGATATACATATAATTTAATGTGAAAAAATATGAACTTCAAATTTTCATTTGGTTTGGTCAAAATTTCTAGAACAAACCAATTAAAATAAAAAAAATTAAGTTGGCATTTGGTTTGTATTTCTATATTTTGTTTTTTATTTTTTGCTTTATATGCTTTGTGTTTTTAAAATATAACTTAAAATTTTGAGTAAATTTTTTTAATCCAAAAATTTTCATTTGGTTTTGTGTGTATGTAATACAAAAACATAAACAACTCATGCTGAATACGGATTTGGACTTGTTTATTGACGAATCAAATCTAATAAATTATTCATATCTTTCACTATTGGATCTAATGCAGATTTAACCAATTGACAAGCGTAGTTGTTACATAGTCTTTCCCACTCTCATTTCCCATATTAATAGTTGCATGTTTATATCTCTCGTTTCTTGTAGTTATGATTTATATTTGGGAGAAGTTGTAATTGTTTAGATTATATTATAAAAGTTCTATTTTGTCATAAAATTGCTAAAGGGTGATATTGTTAGGTTTATAAATTTAGAACAAAAAAATTATATCCAAAATTGAACTTTTAGACATTTGACTGGAGTGTCGAGTATATAGATTTGAAGAAATTTAACTATAAACTGAACATTCACTGTTTATGTGGCCAAATTTCAGAGATGCGGCACAAGAAAAAAGAGTAGCAAAAGCCATCTATGGCCAACCAAAGCAAGTATTAATTTGCTCAGTTTCATTCCAGCTGTCAAGTTTTGTAGTTTTTGGACATCATTAGATAAATTGTTGGATTTCACTAGGAATTACAAAAACTGCGCAAATTAGGTTCGGGCTTAGCAATTCTATAGTTAGCTCATCGGATGTTTTGTCCCAGTGAGCACCAGATTTTTAAGGCAATTCAAAGTTTTATTTCATGCTAGAATCAATTTGAGAGATTTTATCTACAGGTGTTGTACAGCTTGTATATTATTCTAGTTAGGTTTCCTGTCAAGGGAGTATGTAAATACCAATAGTAATAATTCTAATCATTCAATGATCTAGAAAAAGATAAAAAAATTCTATTCCAATCTTATCTAAACTTAGATTTTTATTAAGCTATATATAAGGGATCTAATCATATGATTTAAATCACCCTTGCAGATTACATATATATTAAGTAGTTTGTAGAGACTCCTTTCATACCTAATAGATTTCATACCTAACAAGTGATTAACACATCTTTGTTGCAGACTTTGGTTTATGTATTGCCTTTTCGATTTCTGGATTCATCCTCTTAAAGTATGTAGGTGAGTCACATCAGCACGAGTAAAGTGTTTGCATAATAGGATTAAAGGTTCAATTGTGTAAATATCACAGAGAAATCTTGTCAACCAAAATTATATATTGAATGAATTTTTGTCCTCCGTTCTAAGATCTGATGATTTTTTCCCCATCGTTTTAGAGTTTTTCTCATTAGATCCATATGCATTGTCTCATTTATTTTTATGCATTTGTGATTACTTTATCACTTAATTGGATTACTTGATTGTGCATTTGGGATTGATTTAAATTGCAAGTATATTTTGTTTTTTTGTTCGATATTAATTTGTTGTGATTGTTGTAAAAAGCTCCTGATTATGTGATTAGTCATTTTCCTCTTGTATAATTTACACAAAGGTAATGGGACAGCCAAAGCAAATTTTGAATTTCTTGATTATCAAATTGTATTGTATGTATACAATTGCAAAATGTTTATTCATTTTGGGTTTTCTCCCCAGTTGAGCACTTAAGAGCAAAATTCCAAAATACAAGAAAAGTAAATAGGAATTACATGATCTACAGGACTTTTTCAAAAAGTGCTTTCACGTTGTAAGGCCACACGACATTTGAACTTCCGCTCCACATTAACTCGGCTAATTGTTGATAAGTCAATTCTGTACCATGAAAAGAATCGAAGAAAACGTATTCACTTACGTTGCTGCATAACTTAAACTCTTTCACTCCTCTTTTCCCTCCGCAGCTATCAACTCCCCCATATGGTCCTGAACCGCAACATGCGTTTTTCCCCTCCTTAAAACCTTTCAAAGAGTTTACAAAGGATATATGTACATTAATAGGGTTATGCTATATAATCAATTAAATAAGCAAAGGAGATTCATGCAACTCATTAGAATGCACTCTTCCAATCTAGTTTTTGTATTTGAATAAGACTTACAGTGGGAACCTGACGTAGGACAAATTTGATATGTCCTCGTTTGTTTTGGATTAGTTTTCCTAATATCTTTTGGATTAGTTTTTCTAGATTCTTTTAGCTTTGACTGATTCCTATTTTAATTAGGATTTAGATTAATTTTTCCTACAAAGAGGGACCTTTGTAAACACTTTTGATACAATTGAATTCCAGTCAATTATTATTTATTCTTGAGACTTATGCTTTGAGTTTGTCTCAATTCTCTTAGTGGATTTCAAGATTTGGTTTTCTCGTTGAACAAAAGTTAGAAACCTAACAACTAAAATCCTAGATTTTTTTCTTTTCTAAACACAAAAAGTTAACTTTTTAGTAACCAGCTAATAACTAGTTAAAAAAAAAAAAAAAAAACTAGTTTTTTCCTCCTTAAACTCAACCTTAGGTCTTTATTTTAAGGAGTAAAAGTTTATATAATTGAAATTTAAAAATTTTTAATTTACTAAGATAGAATTTCTAGTCCTTTTTTTTTTTTTTACATTTTTTTTGTTTTAAATTTCTCCAAATTTCATCTATTACACACTCTCAAGATACAAGGTCGGGGGGCCTGCAGTGCCAAAGGCCAAGAAATGCAAGTCTCTAATATATCAGAGTCATGGGCGCAACCAAGTTTGGCCACGGGGAAAGGGGGCTCGTGCCCACCCTAAAAAAATGCTATTTTCTTATATTTGGCCTTTGTGCTTAATTTTGTCCAACTAAGAGAAGGAAAAAAAAAATTTTAACTCAATGACAATTGTATCTACCTAAGAAAAAAAATTAGCAAAAAATCAATTAAGAAAAAAATTAGCAAAAAATCAATTATGCCCACCTAGTGAAAAAAAATAAATTTTATTTAATATAACATTAATATAATTGTACCTTATTTATCCAATATAACAATAAATATTTGACTTCACTTTAACATTTTTCTCTTTCTTTTCTTTTTATTTTTTGACACTCAAACTCTTTCTTTATAAATCTCACGGTAACCATGGACGGAGTCACATGGAGGTAAAGGAGGCAAGTGACCCCTTGAATTTTAGACACCAAATTATCAAAATATCCTTAAAATTTTAATTTTATTTAAAAAATTAAATTAATTTAAAATTAAGATATTTAAATTTTATTTAAAAATTAAAGTTAACGCAAAATTTTTCAGCATATAAAGAAGTATATAAGAGTCAAATCTTAGTATTTTTTGTAAAATAAAATACACTCTCCCACCACATTATTAAATACTTCTGTGCATAACATAAAAAATATAACATAATAAATTTTATAAATAATAAAAATTAATAATATTTACTTTTTATAGCGAGAGACATTCCTAAATCTTAAGTTCTACGGTGAGTTGAACCATTAAACTATGAAAAATGTATTTACAAGTTTAATGTCCAATAATAATTTTATCTTTCTCTGAAAAATTATAGTATTTCTTCTCTACACTTAATCTCAGTGTAACTCGTTATTTTTTTCTCATTATTCTCTTTTTGGATACTTAGTATCCGGTGCCAGGTACCCCCCACTCTTCTTGGATACTTAGTATCTGGTGCCCGATGCCGCCATTAAATATTCTAGATCCGTCCCTGACGGTAACCCATCAATCATTTATATATCTTATAATTAATTCCTATTAGCTTGATCCCTGATAATTGTTGTTATTATTAACCATCCAATGGTGTTCAAAAATTCAAAATAATTTTTTCTCATACTTATCTCTCGACAGTTACAAAACAGAAAAAAAATAAATAATTATAATAATAATAATCGATTGCGTTTATATATGTAGATATATACATATATATATACGTTGATAGAATTACATGAAAACTTAGCTTTGTGCGAGTATATGTATACATACCGATATCTATATGAATAAAATTAGAGAATATGAGGATAATATTTATATTATTTCTTTGTAATTTCCTTTTTCTTGACAATTGCATAAAATTAATATGAATTTTAGAGAGAGAATAGATTGGAGATAATGATACGGAGAGAAACATATATTAGAGAAAAATTATTTTTTTATTTTTTAATAACATTAGATTGTTAATAACAATAATAATAACAATAGTAATAATAATAATAAATCAAGAAGACTTCACTCTTTACTGCACCTATAAAATAAATAGAAATAATAAATAGATAAAGACATCAACGTACCATACTTTGATGGGTTGTCTATTCTTTCCAACCAGGTATTATAGAAATCGAAAATTGAGTATTTGAAATCTTGTAACTCTCTTTGCAATTTTGTAAGAGTTTTGGGTAAAACAACATTGTGTAGCTTTGCCAGAACTGTGAGCTCTTCCAAGCAGGCCCCTGTGCCTTGCTGGTTGCGCGTAGAAGGCAGACAACCCAGAGGAGCCGAATTAACAAAACCAAATTTTTTACCTCCACTACTCTTATATAATTCCTGTAAATTCAGGGAAAAAAAAATAAAGACAAATACCAAGTTCGATTAATTCTCTAATTATTGCTCACTAGGTTTGTCGAAGTTAATTAATTAATTAATTAAGGCTTCTTTTGGTTAAAAAATAATTTATTTATTTCTTTTTTTTAGCTTTTTCATCTTATATTATTTTTTTTTTTATCAAAAAATTTTTTTTAAAGGTATGGCTTTTACGCAAACTAATCATTTGTAAAAAAAAAAAAACGTCGAAGAATTCAAAAAAATTAGTTTTTTTTTTTTTTTTTTTTTTAACGTTTACTCAAATGAATGTGAATTTTTTTAATTTTTTACGAATGGGATTAACACTTCTAAATACTGTAATGTCCAAAAAAAACAAAAATTAAATTTTAGTGAAAAGAGTGCATAAAATGAAAAACATTAAAGAAAAAAAGTGAAAAATACTTTTATCTAATCAAATACAGCCTAATTTTGACCGTTCATTCACGTGAGGTTCACTTAACATGAAAAATCAATGTTGGACTATTAGATTATCTTTAGCATGGAAAATATTAAATAGTATTGGGTGATGTTACTAATTACCTTGACCACGTTCGTTAGATTTCCAATCACCATCTTCACATATTCTTCTTCAGAATGGGGTTTGTAGACGCTGGAGTCTCTGGACAAGTAATCGTTGCCTGCAACGCTGAACAAGTATACGGCTCTTGACAACAATTTTTTGGATTCTTTCTCACCCAGCTGCTTTTCCAATATTTTCTCAGCCTTTTTGAATTTAATTAGCTGGGTTTTAAGACCAATCACCTATATAAAATAAAATAAAATAAAAAATTACAAAGCTACTATGTTAATTATCAAGAGAAAAATTAAAAGTCAGATGCATGCCAATGAACAAATACCACGTACCCGTCCTTGGTAAGTTTGAGCTAGTGCACCTGCTCCCCCAGACGCAAAGTTCGCCCCATAAGTGAATTGATGATGGCCAGGTTGTTCATATGGTGGAAGAATTGGAAGGTTTGCATACTCAGCTGAATTACCAAAGCCGTTAAGTTCAATTGAATGGTAATTAAAGTGATATATATATATATATATAAGGAACAATTATATGCATATATGTATATGTCATGGACAAACATACCAATAAAATCAGAGATGAGACGGCCATTGGAAAATCTCCCCGTTGGGTAGTCGAAGAAAGTTTCCCCATAGGGCCAAAAATTAGCCTGGAAACTGGTGTTGGTGTTGATGAAGTTGTTGTTTCCAGGGTCGAACATTGAATCACCAAAAATGAAGAGGGCAACGTGATCGGAGGAATGGCCAAGGTGGCCGGTACTTTGGATTAGAAGCAATACAAAGTGAATTACCCAGAGGAATAAATTTTGGAAGATGCTGATGAACCTAGCCATTGGATCTTATTGAGGCAGTTTTTAGTTTTCTCGTTATTTTTCTTTGTTTTCCTAATTTATAGTGTAAATTACATCTTCTATCGTTACATTTTTTATCCAGTTTTATTTTGACTTCCTTTACTCTCAATTATGTCAGCCAATCTCTTACTGTTTATGCAAGTTCTAATTTGTTATTTTTCCATTTTGCTAAATAAATATGACTAACGAACGGAACTTGTCCACCAAGGATGGATCTAAGATTTTCACTAGAGGGCCCAAACAACTAAAAAGAGTATAAGAAGTTACGTCAGGTTAAAACTAGGAGAGATGCAATGCTGTTTTTAGGGGAAAAAAGTTATATCTAGATACCAAACTAGTGAGTATACCTTTTACAATTCAAAGATTCAAGTGACAAAAAAAAAAAATTAATAGCGCTTTGATTTAATAGAAATATCCATCGTGACAAATAAATTAAAATTATTATTAAGTTTTATCATCTATATAATTTATTATGTTATATTTACTAATATTATGCACAAAAGTATTCAATAATATGGTTGGAGTATGCATTTTATTTCACAAAAAACCTTGAATTTGACTCTCATAAATTCCTTTTATGTTAAAAAATTTTAGTTAACCTTAATTTTTTGATAAGGCCAAAATATCCTATTTTAATTAATTTAATTTTTTTAATAAAATCAAAATACAAGAGTTATTTTGGTACTTCGTATTCAAAATCAAGAGTCATTTTCTCCCTTTCTTTACATAGCTCCACCTATGATCTCCACCATATGTGTTGACATGTGATATTTTTTATCAATAAATTTGACCAAAATACCACCTTAAAAGTTTACAGCTTACAAATTATGGAGATCAATCAAATTACAATATCTAAAGAGTAAGAATACACATATTTAACGAGGAAATCCTAAACCTATATCTAGGTAAAATCTCAAGTTTCTTAGGTGACTACCTTGAAAATAATCATTGTTTAAATAAATGGCTAAATGAGGCTTATCAAACAATACATACTCGAATCCCATACTAACCATATTCTTCACTTGCTCATTAGAGCCCACAGTTCATCAACTCCTGTGCATTGACACCGTCCTTTAGCCTGACTGGAACCCATGAAGTATTGAGCATAGAAATGTCCAGTGTCCAGTTTCTCGAGCCAAGGAATGATTTTGTTGATGTTCTTGATGAAATCAATCGGGCACATGATAGATTTTCAATCATTTTCCGTTAGAACAACCTTGCATTTTTAATATCCATAAGTGTCTGTTGTATATTGAGGGAAAAACCATTTTTAAGAATCCAATCTTCTATTCAAATCTGCATCCTCAATCCGACAATCTTTAGAGCCCTATTCCATTTATCTATAAAATTTTAAAGATTAAGAGTTTATCTCCTAAATACGGAATATATAATTAATTATAATCTCATGAGAAAATTTGGAAGTATATATTCTACATTAAATCCCAATTAGCAAGTGCAGACTTGTGGTTGGATTCCAACGTCTCAAACATTATTCACTTAAAAAATGGTAGATGCAGGTGCATTGAAACTGTAGGCTTCGGAGTGGCTTTCATGAAACTGCCAAAGTTTTGAACAAGGTTTTTTAAGGCGAAGAACCATTGACCAAAAAGAATCGGCTCTAGACCTAATTAATTTCCAATTAGAAATATATTTGAACTACAATTGTCATAAAAATATTAATATGAACCTAATAAATAATTGTTAATCTATAAATCTTTGTTTGGGAGTGGGAGGGGAAAGGAATAGAAGTAAAGCAAATGAGAGAAAAGAAAAGGGAAGGAAGGTTAATTATTTTTTCTTATTTAGAGAAATGGAAAGAGGAATAAAGGATATGATAAAGAATATGATTAAAAATACTATTATACACTTTAAAATTTATTTATTTATGATTAATGATTGTGAAAATAAAAAAAAAACACCAAGAATAAGATTGAGAAGATACAATTTGAAATCATTTTAGACTCGTCACACTCCAAATTGAGGGTGATTCGGATGAAAATAAACTTGGTTAGTGGTAATGATGAATTAGTTACCTTCGTTTCTTTCCCTCTACTTCATCACTTCCCCCCTAAATAAGGTGGTGTTATGAAAAATGTTGCATGATATATTAATTAATTGTTGTCCGATCCTTTTTCGTTTTTGTTTTTTTTTTTTTAAACTAATATTCAAATAAGAAATTCCCTATATAAATTTTTTTTTATAATTACACAATTTTTCTTCTCACACCTAGTACTCCAATACACTCACAAAATAATTCTCCAAGTAAACTTCAACTCTCACCTCATAAAAGAGGAATTTAACTAAAATACAAATCTACTATCCAAAACTTTGACCGGTAGATTTTATGCAAATGAAATAAGTCCTTGCTTATAATCTCACTAGACCTCACTTCCTTTTGAGCAAACTGATGTGGGACTCTCAAAGGAACTACCACATTAATAATTTCCATCTTGGCGACTTTGGTTACTCCCACATCCAACCTCTACCCCTAGAAGAATCAGTTTAGAGAACTATCATGCTCTACCATAAAGAATATACCCACTTAGAATAAACCAATTCCAAGTATTTTACTTTGGCTCTTGTCAAAAACAACCTTGCTAAAAATTTATGGTGCAACTTTTATGTTTGGGTTTCCTAAAAATTCATCAGTCATCGACATAAACTTTCACTACATATCCTGTCTCAAATGCCAAACTCATGCCTATGTGTAAACTTGTGAACCCACTAACAATAACACATCTTCTATTATGACAACTTTAGGGATTAGCGATATGCCATGAGAATATACATGTTCATTTTAGAGACAATCTTCTATGAAGAAATTCATAGTGTTAGCAATATTGTCAGTCTCTCTATTTCCTTGATGTTCCCAAATTGTCTCACACATCTAATAGACTGTGTAGCATTAGGTGTTGGCTTGACTTGCATTTGCCACAAACCAAAATTTATTCTCCTGTTAAATTTCTACACATCAAATCTGATAAGATTTGAAACCCTACTTTTTAACTTTTTGTCACATATTTATCTTGGTGACTTTTATCTTAGAAATGAATAGTACCCACAAAGTAAGTTCATAGAAAATATTGAAAGGGATCATACTGATCTCACTAAAAATCCAATCTTCTATACAGGATCTCCTTAGACTTGATGTATCTACACTACCACACCAAAGTTCTACTGCACTAAGAGGCCTCAGCTTTGATACAACTTGTTGGAAATTTGGGCCTCCTAATTCACTCCGTAGGAACTACTTTGGAAACATATCAAAAATAATAGAGAAATAATAATAACACAAAAATTTATTAGAATAACTCTCAAACTACAGAAAAGTACAGATGCTTAGAGAAAAAATCTATTATGTGAAAATTTTTACAATATACAATTTAATTTTCCTTTCACACTCAATATCCTAACATATCCACAAAGCAATTCTCCAACTTTAATCACCACCTCACCCAAAAAAAAAAAAACAAAACAAAAGAATTTAATTAGAGTACAAATTAGTTACCCAAAATTTTGGTTAGTGTATTTTTTTTTTCAAACGAAATAAAATTTTATTTATAATTTCACAAGATTTTTTTTCTTTTTTGAGCAAACCGACGAGAGACTTCCTACGAAGCAACCATATCAACACGAAAAAACAAATCTCGGAAACGTGTATTTGTTGAATGAAAGATTGTCTCGACCGACTTGGAGGAGGAAAAACAAAGGAAAAGGGCAATCAACGTCTCCAATAGCTTCTGATCCCAGCTATGGCGCAACCACAAAATTATTTAACAGTAAATGAGAATGGTTTAGCATTTACTTTGGTGTATTGATTAGAGAGAAGTCGCTAGGAAAAAGGAATAACTAACATTAAGTATTCGGTTTTCTCAAGATCAACTGCAAATAATTAATATTAAAATTAATAGTTGCGTTCCATGATTCCCATGGTTGCGTGTTCTTTAACTTTGGGCTTGTACATAAATATACTCATTTGAATCGCCTACTAACCTACTACTTATTAGTTGAAAGATCAAATCTTGCCTTGTCAGATTCGGTGATTAAAATAGAATTTTGATTGTTGAATTATAATTATTTATAAAGTTTTAAGTCTTTGTTTAATTAGAATTGGGAGAGTCTTCATCAGGTAATTAAGGAAGGAGTGAAGGTTGTACTAGGAAGAGATTAAATAAACAACGCAAAAATACGCAAAAATACTCCCCTCCCCCCCCCCCCGGCGGGGGTCTCGCAAAAATACGCCAACATTTATTTTTACACAAATAAAGAAAATGAATAGTTACAATTAAATCATAACTTTTGCTTAGTCTTTTCTTAATATACCCTTTCATTAATACTGGATGACTCATATAAATATATTAAAACTAAATTTCAATGCAAGGTGCAAGGCTCCGGGCAATCAAAGTTAATTACAAAGTTGACTAACGTGAACAATAAATTCAAATTTTAAAACTATCAAAAGTTTCAATTCGGAGCCATCAGAATCTGCCTAATTTTTTCTAAACTTTTTAAATTCGCCCAAAAAAATTTGCTTTCAAATTTTTAGATTGAAAATATTAACTAGAGACGTCCGTAGCTAGATCTAATCACAAGCAAACAAAACGAACAGTCCTTCACAAAATACTTTCAATGATTTTAGTCCTTTTACCAGAAAATGTCGCCAAACGACGAAACACTCTTCTTGATTTAAATTGTTTTCCGGGAGATGTCAACTCTCTATGCAATAGTTATTTGTCTAGAAGATATGCATTGCCTAAACAGAAAAAGAAAATTTTCAATTGTGATAAAAAGGGAGTTGTTCTTGAAATGCTACTCCAATATAACTACGACGGAATGTTAGCAAGAGAAGTCATTTTGAAAGTTGTCAAATTCTTTATAGATTAGGTGCCATTTAGTATACTTGTATCGGGCCTCTTTATTTTTATTTTTTTCAATCTGTGTTTATGAAAACAAAAAAAATAATTCAAAATTTTTTATCACTCGTATTTTTAAATTTTGTTTAAAAAATAAAAAATGAATTTACATATAAAATGTAAAATGATCAAAAGTCGTTTCGAACATTTTTAATCTAAGACATAAAAAATAGAAAATATCAAACTAAATACGTTTTTAGTATTCTTAATATATGAACCTCACCCAAAAAAAAAAAAAAAAAAAAAAAATAGAAATATAAATCAAAAGCTACTTTAGTTTCTCATATTTGGCATGATGCAAAATTTTTTATTACAAATGGTAATCTACCGGATTTATCTTCGAAGCTTACGAAAAGGGTTAATTACAAGAGAGTTGATTAGAAAAAATGAAAGATATCCCTTTATGTCGTCGAACAAATGTAATCCTTATCAAATGTTTTTGTCTTGCCAAAATCAACCATACATAGAAGAATCAAAGAAGGATATACCGCTCTCAAGTCCCGTCAATCCATATTTGCAAGGGTGGAGACCTTTTTTATTTTTTATGTAAAATTCTTTGGTATTTTAGCTTTATTTAAAAAATTAAATTAATTTAAAAGTAAGATATTTTGGTCTAATTAAAAAATTAAGGTGAACTCAAAAATTTTTTAACATAAAAGAAACTTACAAGAACCGAACTCAAGTATTTTTTTTTTATATTAAATGTATTCTCCCACATACTATTAAATACCTTTGTATAAGACATTAAGAAATAGAATATATAACATAATAAATTTTAAAAACAATAAAAATAAATATTATATTGTTTTAGTAACAAGAGACATCCATAATAAATCTCAAGTGCTGTTAAAAAGACTAATTGAATCATTAAATTGAGAAAGTATATTCACCGGTTTAATATCTAAGAATAATTATATCTTTCACTAAAATTAGATATTCTCTCGCTCATATTCTTATCCTTGACATAACTTATTGTCTTTATACTTGGTGCCTAGAACTCCCTTAATAAAAATCTTGAATCCGTCTCTGAATATTTGTTAGATGATAAAAATAAGTAAGTTTAAAGTTTTGCTTGTCAGCGATTGATATTGGTACACTAGAATCCAAATCTTTATTTACTAACAATCGTAATTGAATTCATATTGATGAAAAATGTTTTTTTTTTTTATGTCCAAGACATCACAATAACATTATTTCCATAAGTGGGTTCCAGAAATTTAAAATGATAGTGTCGTATAAAAATTTAAATAGTAATTGCAAAATATTTTATTAGGGTTAAAGTTATCAAAATATTTTAAATATAAAAAAAATTAAAAGTTTTTTGTGAACTGATGGGATCAACTGACTTCACTAACTATAATGTGACATTGCCCTTGAACTCCGTTTGAAAGAAACAAACCCCTTTTGTGAACGGAAAGTAAAAGATTTATTCCAAAGAATCAAAGATTATATTTGTGGCTACCGTCGCTCATCCGCGATTTAATGCTTCTTCCGGTAGAGAGTTAATGGAAATTTGGAATATGGCCATTTGTGTTTGAAGCTGCCAAGCTGAATAGTAAAAATCGTGTAGCACGGACTTTCGAGATAAAGCCAACCCTGTCGGTTACTAAAGATGTTACTCGTTCATGTTTAACCAAAAAAAGGTTGCCTTCAATTAAAGAAAAATGTCCCTGTGGTAGTTCTAGGACCATCTTCATTCAACAAGATAATGCCAGGTAACATTTTGATGTTAATGATGTCGACTTTCTTGGAGCTGCAAGAAAGTTGGATTCAACACTCGTTTATGTTGTCAACCTCCAAATCACCCTAGTATGATGCCTTAGATCTTGGTTTCTTCAGAGCTATTAATTCACCTCGACCCCAAGAGCTCCAAGTACAATCGACGAATTTGTTTCAGGTGTGGAGAAGGCTTTTGACATATTTCCAGCAAAAGATTTAAATAATGTGTTTCTGACATTGCAATCTCTGATGGTCGATGTTATGGTAATAACTATAAGATTCCACATGCAAAAACAGAAGTTGATTACAAATGGACAACTACCAAATTGCATTGCTTGCGACTCTCGAGTTTTGAATGAGGTAAACGCAAATCTTTGTGAAAGACAGCAAAATTATCAAAATGAATATGGTAATTTGACCGCTTACATTAGCATTTGTGATGTTACGGTGATTTCTCAATTGAGATTTTGAAACTTGTCGAACAGTGCGAAGCAATATTCTATCGTTCTAATTAGATTCTTCTAAATTCAAATTTTACTGCACATTGTGTTGTTGGGTGAGAAATAATCAACAAATTATCTTCAATAATAGCATTAAAAATAAAATGTAACCAACCAAAATTAAATTTCATCACCACAGATAAACTTCAAAAAAAAAAAAAAAAAAAAAGACATATATGCATGGGACTTCATAAGCTATATAGCTGAGAAGGATTGTTTAATGACTACATCTACATCTAACAAAATACATCATTGACGCATAAACATAATATCATCATAAATCTCCGAGTTTATACATTGATTACGCGATTAAAAAAAAATATCGTCTAATTCTAACAAACAAGTTGATATTTTTAAGTTGGGTAAAAAATAAATCAAAAAAATAAGTAAAGCATAAGTAGAAAAATTCTCATCATTTGAGAACAAGTTGGGTAAAAAATAAATCAAAAAAATAATTAAAACCTAAGTAGAAAAATTCTCATCATTAGAGAACAAGTTGGGTGTCTTTAGTATTGTCGAGGTGTCTATTAAAAATATTTGAAATTATATTTTAAAAATAATTTATGACCTAAAAAATCTGCACAGCCCAACACAATAAAAGCAACGCCAAGGCGACGCGTGAGAGACCCAGTAGCAAGCTACTGTGGTGGACTCTTCCCCTGAAAAAATTAATATAATATCATGTAAGCCGATGGCCCACGTATCAGACATTAAACTCATAAGAACAAATACTACGCTTGATCTTCGCCAAGAGACCAAGCAAGGTCTGCTTTTCACAACGTTGGGCTTCTCCTTTTATACCCAGCTTAGCTATTCCTCTTTCGGTACCCGCACCAAGGTGGAACACTGTACAAATTTCCTCCCCCATCCAAACAGCCCCAAAACTTGCTTCTTAAGTTCACCTGCAGCACAAAGGACCAAATTAAGCTGTATGTATACGTTATGCATGTACCTTTTTTAGATGATAATTTCTTGCATTTACAGTCTAAACTTCTTTGTGAGACACCCCCTCCTCTGCCTTGGAAGATCATATTCTTTTCTCAAAAACTAGAGGTCAAAAATAATGTGAGATGTCAAATGGTTTTTAATGATTCCTCCGAGAGAAGGAAAGGATCGATGCATTGGAAAGCAGACAGGCAATCCAATGAAACTACCTTATCAATCACAGAATTTATTAATTAAATGAAAAAAATAAATAGCAATTCCTCAAACTTGCATTTAAAATTATTTTGCTTACCGCGCTTGGATGCTCTGAAATTGCTGGTTTTTTTACTTCGTTCTTTTCCTCTTTTTTATTCTCCTACTTCTTGCTCCTTCAAACTACAAAAGAAGGGAACTATTATTAGCATTGCAACTTACAAATGATTTGATTTTTTTTTTTTTTTTTTCAGTGAAGAAAAGTAATGGTTTTAAACTTGTGTTTTTAAATATTTGGGTAGATTTGAAATATTTTTTGAACACAAAAAGTAAATGAATCAAGTAGCGGTCACAATTTCAACCAAAAAGAACTTTATTTGGGACTCACCTGTTGGTTGATGATTGCTTTTCCCCCACAAGCTGCTAAAGAGCAAGGGCAAGATTGAATTTTGGCCCCTCATTTTTTTCTCTAATTTTCTCCAGTGTCATAGGTAATTTCACAATTCGTTGGCTACTTTACTAATACTTGCTAAGAATTACAAAGAGTACGTTTTCAGCCATTGTGATGCAGGAGAAGCTGATTAATCAAATAGATAGAGCAGATGGACTACGAATCTCCTATTTTACATATTTTAAGTAAGTTAATGAAATCCATTAAATCAATCATATGATCGTCCAAAACCAATTTGGTTTGGCTGGGGAAAAATGAAAAATTTTTGTTTTTGGGGTTGAAATGAAAGAAAGAAAAAACATGGGTTAGGTCAGTTGGACAGTAACTTATGTTACGGACACAAAGTCCTTAAAAATAACCAAATTGATAGGAATTATCCTTCTATTAAAATATTATTTAACGTGGATTCAAATTTTACAAGTGTGTAAATTTATAACTTTTTCTCATATATATTGAGATATCGATACATGTAATATCAACCAAGTTGAATTTTATATAAGCTTTTTCAAAGAATAAAAATAGTGAATGAGATAGTTGCATAGGGTCTGATTGAACATTCATATCTTGCGAATTTTTTATATGTGGCTTGGTTGAAGTGGTGCTATGAATGCAACTGAAAAAGCGTAGCATTGATATTTGGCTTAGTCGGAGTGGTGCTATGAATGCAACGAAGAGATCTTTATGATCTATGTTTAATTTGGCTTAATTGGAGTGGTGCTATGAATGCAGCTGAAAAAGCATAGCATTGATATTTGGCTTAGTCTGAGTGGTGCTATGAATGCAACTGAAAGATCATAGGATCTATGTTTAATTTGGCTTAATCGGAGTGGTGCTATGAATGCAACTAAAAGAGTATAGGATCGATAGTACTTAATAGTATATTACGTCTAAAATTGGATAAGAGAAATCTGTTTTACTTAGGGGTGAGCAAAATCTGAAATAACTAAAAAAAATAAAAAATAAAAATGAACCGAATCGAGTATATTCCATTAAAACAGTTCCATTTTTTTGGTTAATTCAATCGGTTAAGTTTAAAATTTAAATAAAAAATGGTTCAGTTAGTTTTGTCAGCCCAGAATTTTTTGGCCGAACTGATCGAACTAACCAAAGCTTTTTTTGACATAAAGAGTGTTTAGATCCACCAAAAAAAAAAAAAAAAATCTAAATTTTACAAATTTTTTCTAACTAAATTTTTTTGCGTGTCACTTTTATACGAATTTTTGTTTTTGTTTATTGTTTTTGTTTTCTGTTTATTTTTTTATTTTTTTTTTTGAAAACCAAAAATCACCTAAACTATATATTTTACATATTTTATTCTATGTATTTTATATTTTATTTGGACATATCGAAAGGGATAACCTTCAGGAAATTCATCAGAAAGGTGAGATGGGCTTCCTTCTATCATTAAATATGACCAATAATGGATAGAATGGAATGATTGTAATATTTTCATGAGATTATTAGTTCCAACGGTTCTGTTAACTTTCATCTTAATCTGATAGGACGAGAGCATATGGGAATCAAAGTGTTATGGAGCAGAGGGTAACTAAAGAAGATGAGGATATGGAGTTACAATCAGCCCAGCAGAAGAAGGAAATAAAAAAAAAAAAAAAGATTGAGAGACCACATGGCATTGTTTGGAAGCATAATATTAGTGAAACGATGCCATTTAGGGAAGTGTTAGAATTCTGTTAGTTTGTTTGAATTGTAATTTGAAAAAATCTTAGCCTTCAATTTTGATTGATCACATGGTTAGGAGGAGGTCTCACTCATGCATATTAGCTGAGCTCATTTTCTGTAATTAGTATCCGAATTTCCAGCAATTGAATTGAGTTTTCTGGGTTTCTCTTGATTTCCTTTGACAGCTTGAATCACAAAGATAAAACAAGATGTGGTACAATGTAAAAAAAAAAAAAAAAAAAAAAAAAGGGTTTCTTTAGGAAATCTATAATATGCATGCTCTTGGAAAAGAGTTGGATAAGGAAAATCTAGGTTAAAAATCATTCCTCCGAGGGATAATCCATGCTAGAAAATTATCAATTTCAAGTATCTCGACTAATGATAGCGTCCTCTAGCAGGAAAACATGTTGCATCATAGTTTCTTGAACATTAAGAGGCAACCTTCGATATATTTTCTATCAATATCAATTGGAGCACACAAAGGAATCACCATTATATCTGGGATTTAATTTCTACACAGGAAATTTGCAACAACATTTTGTTTTCCTTTAACATGCTGAACATCAAAATCCAATCAAGAAAAGCATTCCACCCATCTTAACAATTGAGCATTGGGAAGAATTTTCTTTTAAACTGAAACATTTTTAGGAATGAAGACATATCCATTTCAATGTAAAAATGATGACTAATCAAATGAAACTTGTATTTCTCATTACCATGCGTAATGGCCATAATCTATTTGAATCTAGAGTGGTAATGTTATTCTAATTATTTGAAAGCACCACTTGCATATCTATAAATTTTTCTTGTTATGTTTAAATCTTCAAGTAACTCAGTAGCATAATAAAGATCAAATGCATTAGTTTAGAGAATTCTTTAGCCAGAGGACGGAATTCGTTAAGTTGACAATGAAAAAGACATTTGTTTCAGGGTTTAAACAGGTTGTGTATGAACAGGGGACCAAGAAGGAAGGTTCTTTTGAAGAAGTTGATACAAAGGAGCAGTATTAACGGCTGATTTAGAAAAGAAAGAAGCCATATAATTTATAATTTCTAAAAATTATTAAATCATCCTGACGAAGGTAAGTTCATAAGGGAAATTTAAGAGTTATGTGGCAATATGGCATTGAAGGTGGTAAGAGCTATCAAAAACACAGTTTTGTACCTTTCATCATGATGAATTCTGGGCTGTTAAAAAAACCACTTTTCAAATCAAATTTCAAAAATATTTTTGAAATTGCAAAACTGGTGCATATAACCAATATGAATAATCTTCAAAAGACTAATATCCACTTTTAAATCTACAAATCACACTCTAAAAATAGATGCTAGGGCTGGTAGATCAATAATTAGAAATAAGTAAACATTCAACAGTATGCATCAGATAAAAACTTCTTTGAATCAATTCAAAAGAGAAAACAACCTCGAATCCTTAATGCAGATCAGATGAGTAGCTTCACTATAATTAAAAGTTACAAGGAACTCACCCAAGAGATTACAAGTTTACCCAAGTAATTATCCTATTGATTCACTTGTACCTGATCTCTCTTTCCTCGATTACTAGACACCCGCAATGCATTTTTTTCGATAAAGCACCAATCCACTCCAATCGCTATGGAAGCGCTTTCTTAATCTAGTAGACAACCCTAGATTTAAGATTCAAAAGCATATGATTTTCACCAAAGAAATCTAAACACAAGGCTAGGAATCAAGATAGGTTTTTGCTTCTCAAGTATTTTTTTTTCTCAAGAATTGATAAGTTCTGATTTGGGAAAAGAGAATAGATCAAAAGGACACTTCCTTATATTTAAAGTGGAAGAGTAGGGTTTAGAATGGGTTGGGTCACGGTACAGAAACATAACCCCAAAATTCTATAGCCTTCGAGGGCAGGTCGCCCGGGCATGAGCTACTCATAGTCTGCTCGCAAGGCGTACTGTCTTTTATACAGGAATTGGGTTGAATTTCTTACCATAAAAACAATGTAAAATAGTGTATCGCGGGTAGGTTGCGGGCACGAGTTGCTTGTGACTGGAGCAAAACAATGTAGTTTTCAACCCAGCTAATTCTGAATCTTCCATCAATTGCATCTTCTTCCAAACATCTATGATGTTAAATAGAAGTGTTCAAACACTCTTTAGCTAATGTTTGCTCACTTACCTTGAATTTCACAACTCATTGGATAACATTGTGACATTTTAAACTATACAAAATAAAACTTACAAATAAAGTGTTTCTTGAGAATTACCAACAGTAAGCCCCATGCAAAACACGAACAATCTCCCCTTTTAGCAATTCCAAGACAAAACACAACTCAACCCATATTAAAAAATAATAACCTTAATGTCACAAGTTACATTGCGTACCTATTGCTTGAAAAAATAATTTCAACAAAGAAAACATCAAGGCATATGTTGCATAATTAAAAAAAAAAACATTATTCCCCCTAAATTAAAGCATCAACAACTTACAAACTCATAAATGCAACACAAATGGGGCAACAAAATTAATAAAAACTCAACACATTCTCCCCTTTTTTTTTTGTCAAGGAATTGACAAAGATAACATGCAAATCCAAGAATCTAATAGCGAATGAATCCAATCAAATCACTATTCCAAGTAAAACAATATCCAAGATCAATATACTCAAATAAAAGAAAAACTAATAATTCTCCTCGTTGATCATATCATCATGTTTTCTCTCTTTTGACAATTAATTGGCAAGAACAATCAGAATCAAAAATTCCGCTCAAGAAGATACCCAAAATAAGGCAAGAAACCAAAGGTATAGGTCAATAATTAATATCCATGAATGTTAAATAAAATAAATAAACTAAATAAGTGACTGAATAAAATAAAATGTGAGGGGTTTTTGCATATGCTCACCAAATAAATTCTTGAGTAAGTAAATCTATGATAAAAAAAATGTTATTCCTTTACAATTCAAATCAAACACACTTGAGCATGAAAATTGAGATGAGCTAAAAATATAAGAATGGCGAATGTTTGTGAAGTAGTGTGTAATATATCGCTGAAAACCTTTTCCATGGACTCAATCATATCATATAAAGATAATAAAAATAGATCAAACTATCACAACCCTTACACTTATAGTCAAAATAATTGCAAAAAAAAATTACCTAACCATTTCTCATATATATATATATATATATTTTGGCTCCAAAGTAAACATGAGAAAAGTTTGTAATGTTCAACTCTCCTCTCTCATTCTACATGGTGATTGGTGGCTTTTACTCACTTCAAGTATAGGTAGCTCTCCCTATTTCACCATATTGACTTTTCTCAGTTGATTTTTAATAGTGCTAGTGACTTTCACGCTATCCCTAGTGGTAACTCTTTCTAATCTATTGCTTAATTTTCCAACTCCAACAAATTAGGCATACAAGGGTCAAATAGGCATGAAGAACTGATTAAGTGCTCACTATAAGGAATCTCTGTATGATAGAGCAGTAGTACTAAGGTGTAAAAATGTGTTTAAGTGAGGCATACCATAACTATGTAAGTGTCATCAAGTCATTGGAAAGTGTAGGTGATTTAAATTAAAAGAAATACATGTTAGACACAGACACCTACTACATGAATATTCAAGATCATAAAAGTCTTACCACCTCAAAAAAAAAAAAATCTTTTTGTATTTTTCAAATTTTTTAAATCAAAATAAAAATAAAATAAAATAAAATACAAAGATGGAAACTAAATAGGTAAGCACACACCTAAGGCCTTCCTAACCCATATAAGTTTAGTCTTAGGAAAAATATCCTTCAGACTTCACATGATTGAAAATCATACGAGTGGTCATCCCATGGTTTGGAATCAACATAGTCAATTCATTATTCAAAATCTCAACCCTTTTAACCAAATCATGGAATCCATTAAACACAAAAGGCTTCTTAGCACTAATTGAGTAAAATAGACATGCTCCTAAAATTGTTTCTAGGCATACCATGCAATTTATAACAGTAAGATCTTATATGCCATTTCACACCACAATGATGACAAATTTAAACAAATTTATTTGTGGTATGTGGAAACATAGGGGTTCTCCTATAAACTTGCATCCTAGGTACACTATTGAAAGTATTCATCTTAAGATGAGACTTACCTTGAGATTTTGAAGCTTTAACATTATTTACCATTTTCTTTTCTTGTTTGTCTTCAAGTTCCTCCCCCAAGGTCTGTGAGAATAAAGCGACAAATTCTGAGAGATTTGTTCTCTTGGGCTTTTCTCCAATATAACCTATCCCCGTAGAATCCTTGGCGTCCTTTTGAGATCCCAAAATGTCTTTAAGGCTCTTGGTACTGGAATTTCACTTTATAATGGACTCATTCTTCTTTGAAGATTTCATATTTAGTTTCTTAAACTATTCTTCAAGAGACTTGTTACACAAGGTTAGCTTATTTTCATGCCTTTTCAAAGCATCCACCATTGCCACCAATTTTTTTATCTTATCTTTTGAACTCTCAAGCACATATTTCAAATTCTCTTTCTAAGTTTCAATCAAATTCAATTTTGAGATAGCCTTAGCTTTATGTTTTGCAAGAATGATACTTTGATTATGTAACTCATCATTTTTTTCTTGTAGCAAATTATATTGATCTTGAAAGTCTATCTCGGAATCAAAATCAAAATCAGAATCATCTTCCTTAGGTTCAATTTCAATTTATTCAATAAGTTCAAGAGAATTCATTCCTAATTTTGTCGAAAACTTCTTAACAAATGTAGCAAATGCCACTACATTTGGCGAGCTATCATCTAAGTCTATTGATTCTTCATTATCTTACTCCCCATCTCCTTCTGAGTTCTCATCATCATTCCACGATAGAACAAGAACTTTCTAACTTTTCTTTTTCATTCTATTGGCGCATTCAGTGGCAATGTGTCCAAACCTTTTACATTCAAAACATTGTATTTCATTTGAATCTCTTGTTTCTTTTCAATTCAAGCACCTTCAATCATCTTTTTCTTGATTTTGTTAAGCTTTGAAGATCTACTTGGAAAAGGCTTCTTTGAAAAACTTTTATATTTCTTAATCAGAAAAGTAATATCAACACTTATTTTTGAAGTCTTAGTTTCTTCATTTTCATCTTCATAAACAGTGTTCAAAGTAATTCATTGCTTCTCTTAGTCTGATTCAGATTCACCTCATAGGTTTGAAATGATCCAACTACCTTTTCAACTTTCATTTGATCAATGTCTTTACATTCCTCAATTGTAGTCACTATAGGTTGAAACCTATCAGGAGGTGATCTCAATATTTTTGGGTTTATTTTTGATTGAGAAATAGACTCACCAAGATTTATTGAGGAATTTACAATGTCATTGAGTTTGATTTAGAACTGATCAAAGGTTTCATTGTCAGCCATTCTAATAATTTCAAAACTCGTTGTCAAATATTGAAGCTTTCAATCTTAATAGTAGTAGTTCATTCATAAGTAACTTGAAGTATATACCAAGTTTTTTTTACTACTTCACAGTTTGAAATTCTTCTGAATTCATTTTGAGAAACACTACAAAAAATTGCATTCAAAGCCTTATCTTTCTAACCAACAGCTTGTATTCAATTGTTGTCCAATCCTTCATTTCTTTTAGAGTTCTATTAGTTTCATTGGTCATTGGTGGATTCCATCATTCAGTTACCAACATCCATACCCTTTCATCAATATAGTAGAAAAGCCCTCATCCTAGCTTTCCAATAGTAGTAGTTCGATCCATCAAGCAATGGAGGTCTAACAGTGGATTGGCCTTCTTTTTGTGAATCCATATGGGAAATAATAAGATCTCGTTCTTTGAAAAGAAATCCAGCAAACTAAGTGACCAAGCTCTGATACCAAATGAAATTGCAAAACTATTACAAATACCCAATATGAATAATCTTTAAAAGACTAATCCACATTCAAATCTACAAATCATACTGTGAAAATATATGCTAGGGTTTGCAGATCAATAATTAAAAATAAGTATATATGCTAGGGTTGGCAGATCAATAATCAAAAATAAGTAAACAGTCCACACACCCACCAGATTGTTAACTAGGTAAAAACTCATTTGAATCAATTCAAATGAGTAAACAACCTCAGATCCTTAATGCAGATCAGACAAATAGCTTCACTATAGTCAAAGGTTACAAGGAACTCATCTAAAAGATTACAAGTTCACCCAATTAATTATCCTATTGATCTATTTGTACTTGATCTCTTTCCCATTGATTTCTAGACACCCGTAATGCACCTTTTCCGTAAATGTCCAACCGTTGTAGAACCATTTTCTCAATCTAGTAGACAACTCTAGATCTAAGAGTCAAAAGCATATGATTTTTGTCAAAGAAGTTGAATACATAATAGGTTAGGAATCAAGAAGGGTTTTTGCCTCTCAAGTATTTTTTTTTTCTCAAGAATTGATGAGTTTTGCTTTAGGAAAAGCAGTCATGTCAAAAGGACATTTCTTTGTATTTGAAGTGAAAGATTAGGGTTTAGAATGGGTTGGATCCCGGTACAGAAACATAGGCCCAAAATTCTATAGCCTTCGCAAGCAGGTTGCCTAGGTGGGAGCTGCTGGCAATCTACTCGCGAGGCGTAATATTTTTCATGAAAGAATCGGGTTGCATCGCTTAGCATAAAAATAAATGTAAAACAGTATCTATCGCGGACAGATTGTGGCTGGTCGCGAGTGCAAGTTGCTTGTGAATGGAGCAAAATTATGTAGTTTTCAACCTAGCTAATTCTGAATCTTCCATCAATTCCATCTTTTTCCAAACATCCATGATAATAAATAGAAAAGTTCAAACACTCTTTGGCCAATGTTTGCTCACTTATTTTGAATTTCACAGCTCATTGGATAACATTGTAACATTTTAAACTATACAAAATAAAACTTACAAAAAAAGTGTTTCTCGAGGATTGCTAACACAAATAAATCCTATACCAAACACTAACAACTTTTGCATTTGAAAATATTGAAACAAAGAATTTTTGCGGTAATAGAACTTTTTCATCAGCAAATAATGCTTTAAAGGCTCATAATTGATCAGTCTCATTTTTCAATGAATTTGCTCTTGGTTACCGAATGACATGATGTAGTCTTGTGTTTATGCATTATCTTTTCGATTTATGGGTTCATCCTTTTGGAGGAGTTGAGTCACATGAGCACGAGTAAGGTGTTTATTTGATAGGATCAAGGGTTCAATTGTATAAATATTACAGAAAAGTCTTGTCAATCAAAATTATGTATTGAATGAGTTTTAGTTCTTTGTTCTAAGACTTGAAAATTTTTCCTCACATTTTAGAATTTTTCTCATTAAATCCTAGTGCAATGTCTCATTTTTTTTTTATGCATTTATGATGACTTTATTAATTAATTGTTTAAAATTGAAAGTATATCAAATTGGATTGTAAATATATGATTGCAAAATGTTTATTCATTTAGGTGCAAACCAACTGAGCAGTCAAGAACAAAATCCCAAAATACAAGAAAAATAGACAAGAATTATATGGTATCCAGGACTTGTTCAAAGAGTGCTTTCACGTTGTAAGGCCACACGACCTTTGGATTTCCGCTCCACATTAACTCGGCTAATTGTTGATAAACCAACTCTGTAGCATGGAAAGAATCGAAGAAAACATATTCACTTACATTAGTGCATAACTTAAATTCTTTCACTCCTCTTTTTCCTCCACAGCTATAAACTCCCCCATATGGACCTGAGCCGCAGCATGCATTTTTCCCCTCCTTAAAACCTTTCAAAGAGTTAAAAAGGATTTATATTATATATATATATATATATGTATGTATTATTCGGGTTATGCTCTTTAATCAATTAAATAAATAAATAAATGGAGAATATTCTTGCTCAATCACCCATTTGCAATACAATTTTGCAATCTAGTTTGTGTATTTAAATAAGATTACAGTGGGACCCACTAAACTGATCGGGACCTATTAAATCGATCATGACAAGTTCAATATACTTACCAAATTTTCATAGTCCCTCCCAAAAAAAAAAAACCAAAAAGAGGTAACTAGAATGGCAGGACAATATTTTGGGCTAGTAAGTTAAGTTGATTTTTAGTTACAACATCATCGTTTGAATTTTCTGTTTTCTTTTTTTTTTTTTTTTTTTTTTTTTTTAAGTATAGCATTTTTCATGTCAATAATAATAGTTCGAAAAGGAAAAAGGACCTTCTGGACTAATAAACTTTAATTTAATGAGTAAAAGCTTACGTAATTTAAATTTAAAAATTTTTAATTTATTAGAATAGAATTTTTAGTCCTTTTTTTTTTCCCAAATTTCCCCTAATATCATCTATTAACAAACTAAGAAGATACCGAAGGGGTACAGTGCTAAAGGCCAAGCAGTGCAAGTCTTGTAAATATAACAATTATTGTTATTATTAATTCAAAAATTTTAATAAATCAAAAGTTGATGTTTAAGTTATGAAAACTGTTACGAAATTTAATTAGAAAAAATTAAAAAATTATAGATTTTTTTTACATATTTTAAAAAATTTTGAAACTCTAAACCAAGCCATTATTAATATTATCAAGAGTGTTCAAAATTTTAAAATAATTTTTCCTTAATACTTCTCTCTCTCCATCATTGTCTTCATTTTTTACTCTTACTATATATACACGGAAACTCAATTTTGTATATATATACGTGTATATACATAATTACAAAATACAAAAAAAAAAAAAATGTCCACTCAACATTACTCTTTTTCGTATATGTGTATATATATGCATGTGTACACACAAATTAGATTTTGTTTGAAAAATAATAAAAACATTTGAAAAATTAATGAAGGAGTATATTTATTATTTTTCTTGCATAAAAACGCAATTTTATTTGTGTTTGTATCTATAAACATATTTACATATAACTATATTGATAAAATTAAAGAACATAAAGAATTTTTTTTTCTTTTTTTTTTTGGTCTAATTTCCTTTCGTTCGACGATTGCATAAAAATAATTGGTCTTAGAGACAATATTCAGCGACAGAGAAAAAAAAATAGAGAGAGAAATATCAAGAGAAAAAAATTAATTTTTTGTTTTTGAATATTATTAGATTGATGATGATGATGATAATAATAATAATAATAAAAAAGAAGACTTCACAATTTACTGCGCCAATAAAATACATAGAAATAATATAAATAGATAAGAGACCAACTTACCATATTTTGATGGGTTGTCTATTCTTTCCAGCAAAGTAGTATAGAAGTCGAAAATTGAATATCTGAAATCTTGTAACTCTCTTTGCAATTTGTTGAGAGTTTTGGATAAAACAACATTGTGTAGCTTTGCCAGAAGTGTGACCTCTTCCAAGCAGGCCCCTGTACCTTCCTGGTTCCGTGTAGATGGTAGACAGCCCACAGGTCCCAAATTAACAAATCCAAATTTTCTGCCTCCGCTACTCTTATATATTTCCTGTAAATTCAGAAGAAATATGAGGGAAAAACAAAAAAAACAAAACAAAACAAAAGACAAACACCAATTTGATTAATTCTTTATTATTGCTCACTGGATGTGTTGAAGTTAATTAATTAATTAATTAAAATGGATAGAAATGAGTCGAATTTTTTTTTTTTTTTGAACAAAGCTTACCTCAGTTTGTGATTAATTAAAATATGGTTAAATCAAATTCGATTTATAACTCGTTTAAAATCTAATTTTAACTCGAGTTTGAGCTCAAAAAAAAAAAAAAAACCACTCGACTCAGAAAACTTGGGAGTCAGGTCGATAAAATAAAATATATATATTATAATATTTGATTTATTATACACTACATTAAAATAACGTCGTTTTGGTTTAATCAAATTACTCGTAACCTAATCTCAAGTCCAAAATTTTTCCCAAATTACTCGTAAGCTAATCTCAAGTCAAAAAATTTTCTTTATCGAACTAAAGTCAAATCTGTATAAAAATTCGAGCAAAACTCAAATTCGAATCTAATATAAATAGCTTGAGCCGAACTCGAATAAATTAAAATTTGACTCAATTTATTTCCGCTCATAATTAAGAAAATTGCTGCCAAAAATAATAATATCCAACTTTGATTCACTTTAAGATCTACACACATAAACAATCATTGTTGGACTATTATATTAGCTTTAGCTTTTTTCATTAATTAATTAAAATATCGAATAGTATTGGATGATGTTATTAATTACTTTGACCACATCTGTTAGATTTCCAATCACCATCTCCACAAATTCTTCTTCAGAATGGGGCTTAAAGACGCTGGAGTTTCTGGAGACGTAATCGTTGCCTCCAATGCTGAACAAGTAAACGGCTCCTGACAACAACTTTTTGGATTCTTTCTCACCCAGCTGCTTTGCCAATATTTTCTCAGCCTTTTTGAAATTAATTAGCTGGGTTTTAAGACCAATCACCTATATAAAATAAAATAAAAAATTACAAAGCTACTATGTTAATTATCAAGAGAAAAATTAAAAGTCAGATACATATAGTACGGCAATATAAACATGGGAAAATTCTGAAAAAAAAAAAAAAAAAAAATTGGCGGTGAGTAAATATTACATACCAGTCCTTGGTAAGTTTGAACCAGAGCACCCGATCCACCAGAGGCAAAGTTCACACCATAAGTGAATTGATGATGGCCAGGTTGTTCATATGGTGGAAGAATTGGAAGATTTGCATACTTGGCTGAATTAACAAAGCCATTGAGCTCGATTGTATGGTAATTAAAGCGATACACACGATAACAAAATATCTATTTAATGGCAATCATGATTGTTACAACAAATTTTTTTTAATGACATTTTCAAGAAATGCAAATGATACTCATGCTATGCTGGGTGTTAGTAACACTCTTGGTGACATTGAAAAGTATCATTTTAGCAAGATGGCTTGATCCCTTTTATACTTTAAATACCAAAATATACATTATTATCGACACTTTCAAATGTCCTTAAATATATTTGGCACTTTGAAATACTATTATAGAAACTTTATTACTTTAAAAATGTTTCCATATGATCCTTATATGGCACTTCAAATGCCACAATTATGTATTTTTGTTACACTAACAAATGCCATTAGAACATAATTATTATAAAAAAAATAAATTAACTATTATTTAAGTGTTTTTATTTTTGTTTTTAATTTAATTTAATTTTTAATTTATGTTTTTTATTTAATACCTAATATATTTGAAATAAGTAAATTTTATAATTATATTAAATTTATAAGTAAGTGAATCCCTTTTAAGAATCTATAATTCATTTATATCATTAAAAATTATATGCCACAACTTAATAGTTTTATATACAAAACAAAAGGGAGTGAAGTTGTACTTTTTTTTTTTTATATGGGACACAAAAAGATAAGATAATAAAACAGAATGAATAAGAAGAGAGTATCACAATTGTTAAAAACAGTGACATCTTCTAACGAAGTGTCATAAAAAAACTAGATTTTATTTAAAATTTAATTATATCTTTAAAAAATACCATAATTGTTGTTCAACTAAAAGTGATATTCTTTACTAAAGTTTCATTAAACCATAATAATCTATTTGCTATTTAATAACAATTTTAAAAATGTCATAACTAGTAGATAAATGATGGTATTTCGTTATAAAGTGTGATGAAATCATTGCAATTTATTTGAAATTTCTTAAAAAATACCACAATTATTGAATAAGTAATGACGTTTTTTTATAAAATATCATTAAATCATTACAATTTATTTGTTATTTAATAACATTACTTTAAAAATACTACAATCAATATGTGAAAGGTAATATTCTTGTTTAAAATATCATTAAATCATTCTAATTTTATTATATTTCATAACGCTATTTAGAAAATGCTATAAATATAGAATATTACTCAAAAAATGTCATTAAATTGATAGCCACCGGATCTAATTTTTATTGCAGTGACATATATATATACATATATCAATCTATATGCATATATGTATGTATATGTCATGGACAAACATACCAATAAAATCAGGGATGAGACGGCCATCGGAAAATCTCCCAGTTGGGCAGTTGAAGAAAGTTTCCCCATAGGGCCAAAAATCAGCCTGGAAGCTGGTGTTGGTGTTGATGAAGTTGTTGTTCCCAGGGTCGAAGAGCGAATCACCAAAAACGAAGAGGGCAGAGTGATCGGGGGAGTGGCGATGGCCGGTGCTTTGGATTAGAAGCAATGCAAAATGAATTAACCAGGGGAACAAATGTTGGAAGAAGCTGATGAAACTAGCCATCTGATCTTATTGAGCTGGTCTGGTTTTAGGGATCTTTGTGGTTGTCTTTCCTTCTTATGTACTTTCCTCTTGTTAATTATTACGTATGAGTGTCCCCCGAATATTAATAATATAATAATGTATGATAGAAAATTATTGAAAGATATAAATTATAATAATTAAAAATTGTCTGGTCGGTTTTTGTCCACGCTTGCATGTGAGGACAATAATGTAACAATTTGTATGCCTTTTATAAAACTGGGAAAGCTGAAACAAATCTCCTAAAAGATTCCGTGCATGTAAGAGAAATTATTAGATAAGTGTTCTAGATGCATAGTTACACAGCTTGCGTACACTAATTATATAATAATACAAGTGTGCAATACTACCAGGCATCTATTAACGTAGTTTGAAAATATTGGTTAACAATCAATAAAAATATACTACTTGATAAACGCACACTTTTTAATACACGATATCATATAATACTTTTTTATTAACTCTTAGTGAGTGTTTCAAACCATTGTTCATGTGAAAAGTGAATTGTGGAAACTTATAAGCATACATCTTGTCTCTTTTTATCATGCCACACTTTAAAGTCTTGCGAAAGAGTGTTTATGGAGAATATAGAAAACAAACAATATTTACCAAGAGAACCTATGGTATGCAAACAAAAATGGACTATCATCAATTGGTAAGACACTAATGCAACCAAAAATAATAGTAATTTATAAGCGTTTTATATTATACATGAGAGTACTTACGAGAGAATACACAAAACGAACAATAATTACCTGAATAGCCCATGGTGTGCGAACAAAAAAAGTACCATTATCAATTATTATTTAATAGTTCTTTGTGAGATTGGGTTGCCCCTCTTGGAAGGAGACAAAAGTTACGTAGAACTAATTAGTCAAATGAAAAATTATTTTTTCAAAAAAAATTAAGATAATAAAAAAATTCTAAACTTATTTTAACATTTACAACCGTTTGGAAAAAGAAAAAAAACCAAAAAATACAGTAAAAATACAAAAGATGTGACATAAATGTGATAGGTGGTAAAATATGATTGAAAGAAAGTACAACTTTTTGTATCTTTTGATAATTTTTGGTTGTTTTTCAACCGGCCAAACAATCCTTAAACGCCGGGGCAGCTACGAACGGACAATTAAAAAAATAATAGTAATAATTTTCAAAGTGTAGGCGTCATGTACCTAATTAGAAAATAGTTATTTATTTTAATTTAACGGTTTTTATATTCTATACAAGTGTGGCTCATAAAGTAATAATTATGTTTTTCTCTTCACAAATTTCGAATTTAAAAATTGTAAAACAGTACGTAACATGCTAAACTTTCCGCCGTTGAACAATTGAACATGTATACACAATATGTATAATTAATTAAACGAATTTAAAATTTAACTAACTAGTAAGTAAATTTGAACAACATCAAATACTATAATACCTATATCCACATGTATTTTGAGTTTTTTTTTTAAGATTTTAATTTTTTTTAGAAACTAATATAATTTTTATATTAAAATATTTTAATGAATATTAACAATTCAACACATACTTTATTTTTTTTATTTTTTTTTTGTTTTGAGGATCGATATATGTTGCATTTTTTATTTTTATTTTCTTATAATTTTACAATGTATCATGTTACTGTTATTATTAGGGATATTTTAAAGAATTGTTGATGGTCTAACACGTGTCATAATTTTTTATTTTTGTGTTTTATTTTTTATTCCAAACATATATCACACTTTTTTTTATAAATTTATAATGAATTATTTTATTATAAATTAAATATTTTTTCTTAAATATTTAAACATTAAATATTTGTTACGTTATTTATTATTATTATTATTTGTTTTTTTGGGTGTTTGTTTTGGAACAGTGCACTATTAGTTTGGTGCGTTGTATATGGGGACCACAGCGGAGTGCATAGGTCACGTATATTTAGAATTGTATAAAATTATATAGAATTATATAAGAGTTAATGTCTCGTGATTTATACAGTAAATAAAAAGATTAAATTATACAATTTCGTAATTTATGTTTATAAAAATTTATAAAATTTTATATTATAACGTAGAATTCCAAACAGAACCGTTGTTCATGAAGTGATTTGAGCATCGAATGAGGTGTCCCGCGCAGTGCTCTGTGCAGGCTTCCTATAAGACACGTGTTAATTTCTGATGTAATTGTGCAGCTGCCGATAAGTACTCAATAAATGTGGGACGCATTTGATCCGACAATCGTGACCGCTTAAATTAAAAATGTTCGGTCAAACGTGTCGGGAAAGAGCGGAGACTGATAAAACTTTTGCTATGTCAGCCCATGACATTAATCTTAAACCATTAGATTTTAATCTAACGATCCAAATGTATTTATATTATTTTAATTTAAAATAAATATAAATATATCTGAACCGTTAAATTTAAAATTAACGGTCTAGATTGTATATCACGGATACTATGTCAGCTCTCCAAATCCACGTGTCGGACCTGGTCATTTGATTCGTCATGACAAAAAAGACGATCCTGGCGGCTTTAATAATGTTTTAAAAATGTTCGGTCAAACTTCTCAAACACGAATTAGTTGTTTAGGCTATGAATCAAGTTTGTTTTTTTTTTTTTTCCCTCACTTTATTAATTCAAATTGTCCGAGATAGTTTATGTGCATTTTGATTAATCTCAAGAATTTTCAAGTTAATGATCAGATAGATTCTCTGATAATCTTGAAAAGATTCAAATTAGTGATCTTTAAAAAATAAATTTAAAATTTTATCAATTGAGATAATCTTGAGAATTCCTATAAATCAAGTTCTTCGTGAATAATTTTGGAGTTTGAAATTATTTAATTACATATATTGTAATATATTTTTTTATTTTAATTTTTTATTTTAAAAATTACATTACAATTTATTTAATGTTTATCTAAATCGGATGTGTTTGGAGTTATATAAAATTATATAAATTTATAAAAATTAATGTCTTGTACTTTGTGTAGTGAATAAAAAATTTAAATTTTAAATTCTCGTAATTCGTATTTGTAAAGTTTTATAAAGTTTTGTATTTTTTATTGAACACCAATAGACTCGATGATATGTACACTGATAAATATTCTTTTTTTAATATTATTTCTCAAAATAAAATATATATATATATATATATATATTTGAACTATTACATTAAATTCTACAAATTGAAATTTTTTTGATAATATCAAACCGATATATTAAAATACTAAAAATAATGAGTATTAACCTATATCTATTTTTTTCCATATCAAATTGTAAATTTGAAGAATTTCTCCTCCAACTAGCACTACAACTAACCATATCATTCAAGAATAACTGAGGCTTAGCTAGCTAAAAAATTTGTACTCGAGTAAACTCATTCACTTGATAAGAGAGTTGAGTTTGAACCAAAAAAAAAAAAAAATTTAAGGCCATTTGTTAAATGAACAAGTTTGAACAGTGTATGGTTTGACTCGGCTAGTTACTTCTTTAGTCGTGAGTTTGTAAAAAATAAATAAATAAATAAATTAAATTAAAAGACTATTTTTGGTACTACTTTAGAATAATCTACATAGGCCCTGTTTGACCAAAATTTAAATACCAAAAGTTACAAAAAGTTTAAATTTTTTTTCAATCAAATTTTTATCACCTATCACCTTTATGTCAAATCTTTATATTGTTATTGTACTTTTTTATCAATTTTTTTTCAACCAAACACCCCCATAATAATTAGATATCTAATTCTATCTCTCTCTACTTATTTTAGATGAACTTAATTGATTACTATATACATTGTTATTAAAGAGTAGAATATTTGCAAGATGATTTCAATCTTGATTTTACAAAATTTTAATAGACTTCAGCATAGCAATCACTTGACATTCAAGTCACCTGACCTGGTGTCCCATATACATATTATTTGTGTGAAAAATAGAAAATATTGATCAATAAATTAATTTTTAATTTAGTTATTTCTAGTTTCCCCAATCATCACATACATTTTTCTACCACTTTTCAACGCAAACCAAACAAGAAGTAATTTTGAATACTCTCACTTTTTTTTTCCCCCTCTACTTTTGACAAATCATTGATACAAATACATCATTAATTAACTATCACATAAGAAATGCTATTTACATAAGTTTTACTGATATTAACAATCAACATCGGCCATTAGGCAACTGACTGCTACTAACAGTAATTTTCTTAATTACAATGTTATAACTAGAAACTCTTTAAGTATGATACATTATCTCAAATGACTGTTACTTGAAATGGCCGCTTTTACAATTCTAACATTATACATATAACATTATTTCACATGTAATTGAATTGAAAGCTATTGTGCAATCAATTGCCGTCGCACGAGGAAATTTTTCCTTAAGTCTGGCAACTTTATGTAATTACTATGGCAGTTTTCTCTATACTTATGGTAAATATCAGTTCGTAGCTGCAGCCATATTTATTGGGCTTTGAACCATGGCTTTCACTTTTCATGGTTGTTGTGCTCTTCATGCATGACAAAATGCTCAATTTCAATGTCCAAGCCCCGCTAACTTAGCCCACATTGTGGTAATTAAAGTAATGAGCTCTCCCTATAGAATAGTCCAAACCCATGCAAAATCATACATATGAGGACTGTCCGGTAAAATATATAAAATAACTCTAATTAAGCGGAAAATAAACTATATATATTTGACAAAATTATTTGTAAATGAACTTGTTTATGTTGATTTGATAAAATAAATATATAAACGTGAGTACATTTTTCATAATCAATATATAAACGAGTTACGTTTATATCAGGATAAACTCTCTCCAGTAAAATTCACAGATAGATTTATTTATTTTTTATAAACACTTTCGTTTATAACTCATGAATTTATATGTTTCAATGTTTATAAATATATTGGATAAACAGATTTAGTTAGCATTAGTTATAAGGTTTTAATGTCTTATATTTTTTATTAGTAATTTAAATTAATTATAAATTGTTCGTTAATCTACTACTTATTTATTAAAAACAATAAAAACTTATTTATTTATTTATTAAGTCCACTTATTAATAGACTTACGAAACATATGCTTGAATTGAAATCCAATATAGTCAGTCGTAAAGTTAACATATAAACCTAATTAAACACGGTATTTCAATGCTATTTAAGCTCATGCTGCTCGAGTAGTTTGTAGGCTTGTTAGCCATGTTTCTAATTAAGGAACATAGATGAAGCCTGTTTTGATTTAAGCAAAATATTTTTATGGAAAAAAGATTAACTTTGTAATATTGGAATTGAAAAACCGTTGAATTGAAATTTAATTATTTATATATATATATATATTTATGTTTAAAAAAATATAAATATATTTAAATTATTAAATTTTATTTCATTTTAAGTTTCTGAGCTGACATCGTCATGGATTTCAGCAACAAAAATCCATTTTTTACAACTCATTTGATGGCTTATTTACGAAGATATGGTACCTTCCAAGAAACTCCGGGGCCCACGTGCACCGAATGAGCCGCAGATAATGACATAATTGTCCGGACAAGGGACAAATCCGCCATCCCCCCCCCCCTATCAATTCTGGTAATAATAATGCACCCTACGCATGGTACCAAAGCTTGTTATTGGTTAATTTTTGTCGTCTCACCATCCATCCAACGTGGAAACGATTTCCTGGCACATGCCTTGCTTCACTTGATGAATCCATCTTACGGACGTGAATGCAGTGGAAATGGAGCGGATATGATTTTTCCCGTCTTCGTTCTCGTTTAGTAATATTCGTTTTAGTCTCCATCTCCGTTTTAAAGATAAAATTTTTTTTCATGTCTATTCCCGTTAAACAATAGATTCTTTTCTCCATCTCTGTTATCTGCTAAACATAATAAAATTATAAATTATATTATATATATATATATATATATATATATCTATATAATATTAAAAATTAATGTAAATATTATATATTTTAAATAAATATAATATTAAAAATATATATAAATTAATAAATAAATATTTAAACGGGATGTAGGACGAGATGGAGACCCTCATACTCGTCCTCGTCCTCGTCCTTGTACTCGTTCCAAAAAAATGTTAAAATTCTCATATCCATTCTCGTACCTGTTATTAGTATCTCATACCCTCCTCGAACAGGACAGGTGAAATAGATACTCACAGGTACGAGTATTTTTGACATCTCTAATTCATCTCTATCCATCCATGTATATATATTTATACATTTTTTTATTATAATTCAAGATATTCTTACTAATTCTTACACACATCAGTTAACTTTTGAAGCCTTGAAAAATGTTTTAAAAATGACCGTTTAATGAATTGAAAAATAACTTAGTGAATAAGTTATTATTTGTCACGTTCTTAACTTTAAAATTCAAAATCAACGATACGAGAATATAAAAATAAATTTTAACTTACCAAAAATAAATAAATAAATAAATTTTAGCCAAGTCAAAATTTAAATCAAGGTTAAATTATTATAAATAGTCATTCAAAGTATCTAATTATGTCCTTAATTATCATATAAAAATATTAATCAACGTAATATACAACCAAATGTTACACACAGATAACCAAATCTAAAACTGTATCTGACGACAATAATCCTAATAGTTTTACAATTTTCATAACTAATAACAAAATTATAAATTTGAGCTTCGAACTTACCCCAAATCACACAAATAAAAATACAATAATTCAAGAACAACTAAGTGAATGAGAGAATATCATCTCTTAATCAATCTAAACACCTCAACTCAGTCACAATTAACTGCACTTAATACTCGTGTATTAATTGAATTAAACACAATAACAAAGAAGCCAAATTAAGACCGAACTTAGTCTATTTAGATTTAAATTGTATATGTATCATATCTCAAGAATCAAATCATTTTAATTCTTGCGATTATTATTTTATATTTACAACAAAACTCATTACTTTATAAATATTAAACAATATTGTAAATAATCTCGATATCTCAAAACGTAACAATAATTAATATAATTTCATACAATAAAAGACGATGGATCCTAATGTCAATGTGACCTTCACCTATAGTCCAATATGCAATAAAGTTTAGTTTAGTTTAGTTTTTTTTTTTTTTCCTTTTTTCCCTTTTTTTTTTTTTTTTTTTTTTTGTGCAGGGTGGTTATACTTTTACTTTATTCAAATTTGCTATCATTCTAAACGTTACGTGCAATTAATACTAAGATAAAGTGTTATACTTTATTCTACATTACTTATTTTCCCTCACGATAAATTCAAATTCATACCATCAAACTATTTCATTAATTAATTAATAAATAAATAATAATAATTTTATAACTATTTAAATTAAAACATAACTTGTTTAAGTTTATTTAAAACCGTAAATTGCATTTAATTATAGTATTTATATTTACTATTTTTATGACTATGTATGTTTTTTTACGATAATTTCATTGGTCAAAATAACGACTAGACAACCTCAATTCTTTTCACGTATTTGCAACAACTCTGATTATATATCAACTTAAAAAATGTTTAAATATCAAAAGGATATTTGATGTAGTAAAAAGTGAGATAAAATAAGATAAAATATAGGATTCGTAATGCGTGCAGTAATATAAAAGTAAATTACTTTTAGAGATTTTCAGAATTTTTCGATATTTTTTTTGTACCAAATAGCCCCAGATATAAGTGTTATACATTCAATGAAAATATTAAATTAAATAATAATAATAATAATAATACGCAACAAGTACGCACCAAACTCAATTATTGATGGTAACAATCTCATGATTCATAACTGGTACACAATTAATATCTGAATTTCACAACAAAAACTTTTAATTCTTATGGCTTATTGGCCAATAATCATCAATCCTCGTCATATCAGATCACTCACATCATGCCCTAATAGGTCACCTCACAATCTATATATATATATCTAAATATTAATGCAACGTATACGACTCTCTTGGTCCCGTAATTTGAGCACTCAGGTGAGGACAACAGTTCCAAATTATTATATCATAATAGCCCATCAGCCCCACCTCATTCAACAAACATCATAGGTATATTTAGAGTGATAAAAAGTGAGATAAATTGTGAATTCGTAATACGTGTAGTGAGATAAAAAGCAAATAAATTTTAAAAATTTTTTAAGATCATTGGAGTTTATTTACACTTCAAACGATGCTTACATCTCATCGACAATTTGAACCAATAATATCACGTCTCGTTGACTATTTAGCTATGCACATGCAATGTGCATAATTCATGCTTATTTAAATAATTACCATTTCTCATATTCATTATCCAAAAATAATCTCAATTTCTTATCAAAGCAGATAACAAATAATTCATAAATATAATTACCCCATTTACATTCATCATATTCTTTCTTTAAATTTAATAAACGTGCTCATATTCAAAAGAATCGTACTACTATAATTCAATTTGAAGTATGTAAGCTTTCTCGTCAAACTAACATAATCCAACTCTAACCAAAATTAAAATTGAAAATTTCTAAAACACTATAAACAATCAATGAAATCAAATACATGACTGATAACCAAGAAATCCTTACCAAATAGTAAAGAAAAAACTCGGAGTCTAATTTTGAAAACCACTCAAATGGTTTCTATTATAAAATTATGTTATAAGATTTGAATGAACTCTTTGTGACTTATGATACCAACTCATTCGACATCTTACTCGTATCCTTGATGCACTTAGATTAAATGGAAGTATTTTTTGACCCCTCATAAAGTTTGCTTCGAAATCCTCCAACACTTACAAAACTCAATAATGAGTAAAATAAAAAAAAAAAGACTTCAAATTCTTTAGAAATTAACTCTCTAGAAGAAAAACTCTATCCTAAAATCTATATTATACTTTTTTCCTCTTTCTCTATTTGTTGTGTTTTTTACAATAAATATATATATATATATATATATATAGACATTGAAGATCTAAACAGAATAAGAAATTAGTTCTTCTTTGGGCATGTTTCCTTTTTCATCAAGTTTGCTTCTTCTCTTCAAGTTTCCTTCTTTACCAAATTTTCTTAGTCATCGAGTTTTCTTCTTTCCCAAGTTTCATTCTTGATTAATTATGTATAATGTAGCTCAATAGTTTTCAAAACTTTACAGACTTTTTTTCATTAAGCTTGGAATTCCATTTCCTATTGAATTAGGAAATAAATTTTATTGGAAATTTAATTTTAATTTTATTTGAATTTGTCACTTTTGAATATTACAAAAGCATCAATCCAAATAGTAAAATAATAAAATCTTATCATATTTGTTCAACATTACATCTTATATTTTATTCTTATTCTATATATCATAAACACCTCGCATTAGTCCACACATTAGTCCACTTATTGTCCAACATATAACCAAGTTATTTTGTAATTCTCATCAAAAAATTATAATGAATATAGTGTTTAAGAAATATAATTGATGACTTAATAATTTCATCTCCTTCAAATGATCAGATCTAAGTTTGGGATGCTGTTTGATACACCGACGTTGTGCCTGCCAAAGAGTTTTCGATGGTTAAGTTAGTAAGAAAGTTAAATAAATATTTTAACAGAGTTTTAGTAAGGAAAAAGTGTGATACCTGTGTACTTACACAATGGTGATATATATATAGACCCTAAATCTGAATGGATAAGGTGTGTACATAAGCTCCACGTAATCATGCTTCTTTCCAATTAGATCATGCCATGCGTATTGTAGATCCTAAGGATGATTCCTCTAATTTGTAGTTAAAATCGTTAACAAGCGCGCTTTTGTAGGTGCATATCACAGAATACGTCAAAGGATAATTGCAAACGTGACTATGACTTAAGTTATTTCGTTTCTATCATGATGATCACTAGGCTCTGACCGAGGAAGATATTAATCGATCGGGTCAGACCATGGTTGTTCGAGTAACTTAGGTTAGGTTGGGGCAACACTATCAAATGGCCCGATTCCCTCAGTCATTTTAAATGACTGCAGAGAATCTGATGACTGCCCAATCTGAAATATTCTTATCTATTCGGTTAGTTCCCATTTGATCGATCGAGACTACCCTATCAATAATGATACCAATTTTAAGTCAAGGCCACATTTGTTGTTGGCAAAAATAAAGTTTGGGCATCCAGGATTTCACATTCAAATTTATAAATTCATAGAAATTTACTTACAAATTAAAATCAGGTGATTCAAAGTCTAAAAAATTCCAAGTTATAGTATATGTGATATATGAAAGCAAACAGACGCACACTTAATTTGTTCTGCATCAAATTCTAACACATAATATCAATTCAATGACATTCAATTATATCCAAGTATCAATTATATCTAGGTATCAATTATATTTAAAAACGAATCAACAAATCTCTTTTTTTTTTTTTTAATTTTAAGTTTAAATTTTTTCTATTAAAAAAGTAAAATGTAATATATTATTTGTCTTTTCTTTCATTCACCTAAAAATATCCCATTCTACCTCCTTATCTCTTTCTCTCCTCTACCTCAATTATTGTTCCTTTATTTATTCATTTTTTTTTTTTCAATCCAAGTAGAGGTATCTAGTATCTTCCACAAATTACTCTCACACACCCCTTATGAATATCAACACAAACTTATATTTGTATAAATATTTAACCATGCACTTAGGTAATTACACCGCTAACCCAAGTCAAGCATTATTTTATTCTCTTGCCAAGCTTATAGTAATTAAATTAAAATATTTAAGTGATAAATTAATCAACATTTAATAAATCAATTAACTGTCACTATCACAATCATTTAATGATTTACAATGAAAATAATTATTATACAAAGAAAATCACAAATACTAGTATATGAAGTTAACTTGTCAAGTAAAAAGCCTTCTTTATCATAGCATTGAACTAATCGGTTCAATTGACACATTATCAAAAAGATTTTTATTTGTTTTATATATAAACGGTTTTAGTTGGTGGACTAAACCATTTCTTAAATCGATTTTTAGTTCAACTGGTTGAATCCTTTAGTTCGATAAAGTTTTCAAAATCATGATCTTGAAGTTAATAACCTAATAAACTTCTAATAATTCTGAGAAGATGTATCTGTGAAATTCATTGAACCATTAAAAAGTAAGCTAAACTTAGAAGGATCCCGGAGGAATATCAAAGGAATAACAGACTAGCTAGGCTACTAGTATTTGACATGATATTGTAATACGACATAAAATTTTGCTACACAAGCTACTACATTCTGTTTGGAAACATTTTATTATTGAAGTTGATTTAATTTTAAAGTAAGAAATTAAGTTAATTTGATTTGATTTGATTTGATTAATGAAATTTTATATTTGGAGTACATATATAATTTAAGAACTAAACTGAAATTTCCTTATTTGAAAAGTAAGTATAACTAAATTGACTTGAGAAAAATATCAAATTTGACTCTAATATAAATAGGATAATATGTGATATGTAAGAATAAATCCATGCATCCACTTACTTAAATAGTTAAAAAAAATAATCAATTCTCATTAAGTTTTACTATTTGGATTAAATTTTAAATGGTAAGAAAATTTCAAATTTTGGGTCATAAAGTGAAATTAAATCTAACTTATAAAGATCTTATTTTAATTCTTAACATGAAAATTAATGGTAATTATTATCAAATGAAATCAAACCAATACCACTTTTTCAAATAGTATGGAAAGAAAGTTCAAATACAACACAATATAAAATCATTAATTCAAAATTAACATATATTTAATTTATTATAAAATAAATTAATAATTTAACATATTTATTGAAATTTGAAATATTTAAACATAATAACAAATAAACCGGCAATGGAAGCCAAATTTTACTTACCAAAAAAAACAAAACAAACAAACAAATAAACACGATTATGAATCAAATAAAAACACGACATTACATTGTCATTTCTAGAAAAGAGTCCTTCAAAATCTAAAAAAAAAGTTAGGAATGTCAATGAAACGCGTATGAAAAAAAATAATTATTTTTATATCTTTATTTAATTATCCACACGTTGCCCTCCTTTTTGTATCTATTCTTCGTTTAAAAATAAAAATTATACATAGTTAAATTAAATAAATTTATATATTAAAATATATTATCATAGAAATATAATTAATATATAAATAATATATAAACAAGTATAAAGCGAGAGAGACTATTAGTTTCATCTCTATTTTTATGATTTTATCTATTCAAAAATTAATTAAAATTCTCATTTCTTATCTCTCGAAAATTATAATCATATTAAACAACTAATATTCATTCACATGAGTAGCTTTGCAACCCCTAGAAGGGAATAGCTTCCGCAACTATTCTCGAAAAGAATAGGCTGAAATATATATATACTAGTAATTATTCGTACCTCAAGGTATAAAAATATAAATATATTATTTTTTGTTCCCTAAATTTACATGAAAAAATTATATATATATTATATATATATAATTAGCTCATAATTTGATATTTATATAGATGTCCAATCATAAATTATATTGTAATATAGATATATATTTTTAACCCGACCTAGCATTAGTTAAAAGCCTAGACCCAACCCCCAATCAGGGGCTGTAGTTAGCTTTAACTTCAGGTTCATCAAGAGCCCAAAGTTAGTTTTTAACAAGTTTTTAAATTTGAATCTCAACAATCTTTTAATGATCTGACCCCATGAAGGACCTAAAGTTAGTTTATGGTAAGTTTTTAAAATTAAATCAAAACGATCAATTAATAATTTGACAATTTAATTTAAAATCACAATAATCAACTTCACATTAATCGACCACCTGAGATTTAAATTTAAGAACCTAAAATTGAGAAATAATTTCTAATCCACTTCTCTTCCCCACCACCCACCAAAATCCACTACTCTCTCACCCTTTCAGTAGGGCCGCTAGCGCCAGCAATCGGCTCCTCTCGCAACTAGGAAACCCAAGAGTAGATTTAAATTTGTTTTGTTTTAAGATTTGTAAAGGAAGAAACACAAATGGGAAAAAAAATAAAAATGAAAACAAATTAATGCTTTGGTTCCCCAGTGAGACTAAAAAATGAAGAAAAGTAATGCCCACCACTCTATTTAATTAATGTTTATTCATTTATTATGGGGAGGGGAGGGTTAAATATTAAAATAACAGTAAAAAATGCAAACAATTTTAGTCACTCCCCCTTTCCCTTCACAAATGTTAGGTTCAAAGATAAAACTTGCCTACATAATCAAAATGTACAGCCAAATATAAAGAGCTAAAACAAGCATAAGAAATTTGAAATATCAGAGCTACAAATTTAATCTTATTAGCAAGAAGAAGCATTTATAAGCAATATAGTAAGGGATAATTTTATCGTTATACATGATTATATACATAGTTATTCGAACTAGTAAAAGGAAGTAGAAAATCATGCCAATTTATGGTCCAACCTCATCCAACACAGATTCATTAGCCTACTTAAAGACCCTTTTCAGGACCTTACCAGAGGCACTTTTCAAGAGCCTCAATTGCAAAAAGAAACAAGGGATTAACCATGGTAGAAAGACAAACAATAAAGTCGGTACTATAAAGCTTCAGTTTTCATCACATGCCATCATCCATAGAGACATCAAAATCAAGTTCCTAATACAAGTTCTTAAAATTAAGTAAACCTAATTACATATGCAATCCAATTGTACCAAAAGCCAATGATATCACACATCCATCGAATGCCCATGCATGCTTTATTCTTCGCTGACCATCTCCATAACAACATACCCACCTGAAACACACAGAAAAAGTCCACGATAAAGATACTATTTAATAAAGAAAACTATTAAAGCAACAAACTCAACAGACTACAAAACAATGTATGGGGAAAACTACATAAAAATATCAACTAGACGACCAAGGAAATTTACTGATGACTTGTAGCCTTATCTACATAAAACCAGCAAATGCAAAGATTGCTCAGTGAACTCCCCCCGCCATATTAGGAAGATCAAAGGTCCAAAAGTCAGCAGAGTTCCCAACATCCTGACTTGCATCTCCATTGATGAATGCATCGAAAGATGCATCCCAGTTCTCAAGATAAGGGATCTGAAACGATTGCATTTGGGACTCAAAAGCAGAAAGCTCATCAGACAACTTCACAGTGTTTTCTCCAGCATGTCCCACATCCTCAGGGTTAGACTTCAGTTTCTTCATAGGGTTAGCATCTTCTACAAACTGAGATCCGTCACCTTCAACAATGCTCGAGTAAACAGATGATATTTCTGGGGTCTGTGTGTTATATTCTCCCCACCCAAAGTCAGAACAGTTCAAAGTGTTACTTCCTTCATCCGAATTGAAAATAATGGGGGCACCGTCAGATGGGGTAAATGACTTAGTTTCAACCTCACAAGGGACCTGGTAGGTATCCACAAATTCATATTGCTTGGTTGGTGGCTTCTCTTCCACAAAACTCATCCTGCAGTAATCATGATCTATACCGTTCGCAAAACTGAAAACTTGGCTCAGACTAGACAGAGCAGAACTGGTACCCTCCTTGGTACGTGCTTTCTGAGTATTTGCCTTGATTGTACGCTTTGGAGCATTTTGTGGAACTCTATCCTGGAAATTCAACTTAGCTTTCTTGCCACGAATCTTCAGTGCCTCAGCATCATAAGCTCTTGCAGCTTCTTCTGCAGTATTGAAAGTCCCAAGCCAGACTCGGACTCCTTTCCTTGGGTCACGGATCTCAGCAGCCCATTTACCCCATGGACGCTGCCGAATTCCTCTGTACTGATTCTTCCCCCGTTTTTTTACAGATTTTTCTGCTTGCCCATTAAATTCTGTAGATTTTGTAGAACTGGAGCCTTCAGTTAAGGAAAAAAAATAAATAATGAATTCAAACGTGGTCAAAGAAACAAAAATGATTACACCACAGGTGTGTAATCTGTATTAGGAATAATCATTAACACAACAGGAGATGTGAATAAAGAAAATGAATAACGTTTCTCACTTGCGAAGAGCAAGATCAAGCGTTTGCCTACTACCATCTCCCCCACAAAGCCCCCAAAAAATTAATGGAAAGGGAAGCATCAAGTCATTAATATTTTTGAAAAACAGCATCACAAAGTCCGTTATTATATAGACTCGTCTCTTCCATCCAACGTACCCATTTCCACCATATATGACAAAAGTAAGGGTAAGGGATATTCGTAACCAAATTAGACACTTGAATCCTCAAATTTTAAACAATGTTCAAAGAAGCAGCATTTCGCATTTGGTGTTAAAAAAATTTTTCAAATAGATTCTTGTCACTATTATACACAATATTAGATATCATATACTTGCCAAGGCGTCCATAACATAAATGTTAAAATATATTTCACTGTCAAGACAACTTCAACCCCTATTTATCTATATTGAATTTTGGACAAAAAAGTTTATAAAAATAGTATACAGAAAACATAACTTCTGAGCAACCAACAACCAGTTCAAAAGATATGATCCACATATTTTTATACTCGTTACGGAGAAATATTTGAAGCAATCAGCATGGAAAAATTTTCCATGATTAATTTTCAGAAAAGATTTCAAGTAAAATTGAAATTTAATTTTAAGTTCAATTAGTTAACATGATAAACCTTTATCAAGCTCCTGTGTCTAGAACCCGTCAAATTGACTATCATTATGACAGGATCTGACTTTGTGGTATGTTATCTTACTAAAATTTTTGGAAGGGAGGAAGGGGAAAAATCAAAGAAAATTATATGTCAAACAGAATCTCGTTTTTTGAGGATTTTATTTTTTTTTCCAGAACACTTAAGTGCCATTTGATATACTTGTTTTGAATTTATTTTCTATTTTTACGTTTTTTAAAATAAGAACAAGAGCTCAAGACGCATTTGGTCATTTGTGTTTTCAAAATCCATTTTAGAATACAGAAAATGAGTTTACGCATAAAATGAAAAATAACAAGAAACCGTTTTACGCATTATTAACCCAAAACAAGAAAAAACTCAAAATACAAAAAACATAAAATGGTAAACTAAATACCTTTTTTATTTTTCTTGTTTTGAAATTTTCAAAACATAAAACGCATGAAACAGAAAATAAAAAACAAAAAGATAGAAAACCAAACCAATACCACATTATTCTTTCAAAAATTGCATACATTAAGTTGAACCCACAACAAGAGAAATACTTTTAAAGAAACAATAATATTATCCCATCTTTTTCCCCAGAACCGAGCACAAGTGGAAAACTTCCACCTCAATTCTTTGAACAATCTAATGCTTCAAGTCAATTCAATTCCAATCTAAATACAAAAAACAAAAAAAGAAAACCTTCCACTTGAATTCTTTGAACAATGCTCCAAGTCAATTCAATTCCAATCTAGATGGAAAAAAAAAAAAAAAACCTGTAGAGACTAGACTTTCTAATTATGAAAATAAACAGCATAAGCAGTAGACGTTACATCACAAAAGACCAGCCTTTGATCAGCAAGAAAACACTTCAAAGATTTAATTAAAAAAAATAATATACGGTGAAATTTGATTGAAAAAAAAAATAATATAAACTAGTTAGTTTTGGTAAACCAAACACCCACAACAAAACCATAACCCTCTACCATCACAAATACATTCTCGACCCCCCCCCTTCTCCCAAAAAAAAAATTCAAATTTAAAACTAAATATGAACTAAGAAATGAGATACCAGAAAAGCTTTTACCTTGAGAGAGACCGAACTTGGCAGCAGAGAAAGCGAAGGGTTTGATGTCGTAGTCATCAACATCATCAGAGCAATCCTCCTTAAAATGCTGAAAATGGGCCTCGAAATCGTCGTCGAGATCGATGAACTTAGAAGAAGGCAAGGGCTTCGAATAGTAATTGACAGGGTTCTTCTTCTTTACTAAATCAGAGCGCCAGAGGTAGCTTTCCACGAGCCGGCGGTTGCTTGTCCGCGGAACGAAGTCGGAGATGACGGCGCCGCCACACATCGCCTTTGATTTCCGATTAAAAAAAAAGAAAAAAAAAAAGAAAAAAAACTTTACTGCCGGCAACTGGTAAAGGAAAATGTTAAGACTCGAGTAAAAGAAAAGAAGAAAATTAAGGGCGGATTTTCTAAGGGAGGAAGAAACCTATGGGCTTTTTATAAGCAACCAATAAAAGGAAGGCGGAAGCGGCAGGCACCATCTAGCTGTCACTCATCAATTATCTATACCATACCCTCGAAAAAGTTATCAAAAATTATAGCAAAAGTTTAAAGGTTTAGTGTAAAAATAAAATATGATAAAATTTAATCGAAAGATGGTATAAAAAGTTGATGAATTTTGATTGATTTATCAATCAAACATCGTGGTATATCAATAACATTTATATTATCTATACTTTTATCTAAGGATATTGGTGAAAAATTGATTTAATTTTAAAATAAAAAAGAAAATTGATTTTATTAGATTTGATAACTAATTTTTTTTTTTGTTTAAAAATGCTTGAATTGATTTAAAGTAAACATAAAATTTGATGATTTATAAAAATAAAAAATATAATAAATATGATATATGAAAATAAATTTATCCACTTACTAATTCTCATCAAATTCAATTATTTTGGGTGAGGTTTCAAAGAATATAGAAATTTCAAAATATAAGTTGTGAAATGATATCAAATCTAACTCAGAAGATCTTATTTTAATTCTAAATATAATAATTAGAGAAAATTCTTACCATATGAAATCAAATCTCATTAAATTCTTTATTTCATATAGTATAAAAATTAATGAAGTTTCAATTTTGACTAAATTTTCTTAGTTTCTTAAAATATCTTTCAATCTCTGACTAAGGCTCCGTTTGGGAAAAAAAGTTAGTTTTTTTTGTAGTTAACTCGTAGTTAACTAATAAAAAGTTAGTTTTTTGTGTTTGGGAAGGGAAAAAAACTAATTTTCTAATAGCTAATTTTTTAACTTTTTATTAATTTGATATTTTTGCTCTTAAAAATTTAAAAAAAGCTTAAAATGTAAGAGGATAACTTTGATAATTAAAAAAAAAAAAAAACTGAAAAACTAGTAGCTGAGCTACCAGCTACTCCTACCCAAACGGAGGCTAAATTCAACTATCTTTAGGGTTAGTTTGGATTGAAAAAAAGTTACAGTAATTTTTTTTGTCTTGTATGAATTTTTTTTACCAAAATTTAATTTTCTTTTTAAATTTTAAATTTTTAAGCATGTTAATCTTATTCATATAAAAAAAAATCTCACTCATTGAATGTGAATTTTTAATTTTTTTATTAATACGATTAACATGCATAAAAAGTCATAGATTCTAAAAAAATTAAATTTTGATAAAAAAAAATTATCATATAAGACAGAAAAAATTTACCTTTTTTTTTTAATCCAAACAAAACTTTAAGTAAGTCATTTTATAAATTTAAAAATTTTAACCATCATTTTATTTTACTATACTCCTTATGTATTTTGTACGTAATGCATATGTAAGAGAGAGAGAGAGAGTTGGTGCGATTGGAGATTTGATATGAAAATCGATTGAAAAAGAAAACATTGAATATAAAAATCTATTAAGAGGCTAAGCAGATATTCCAATTAACTTTAAAAAGTAATTATATAAGGAAAGATCAATAAAGATAAAAAGGTGTTACGTAATAAGAAAAGAATTTTCATTTAACTTGGAAAGTAATTTAGAAAGAGAGGGCATTTAATATAGAAATTATTCGGAGGCGAAGAGATAAGCCTTTCAACATGAAAAATAGTTAGACAAAAATGAGAAGTGAGAAAAATTACATTTAAAATTTTTATCACATTAGAGAAGGTGAAAAGAAAAAAATATTAAAATAAAACTAAAATAAACTTATTTATCATAATAGAGATAACACGTTTTTCAATTAATGAACGGGTTAATAGCATTAATGTTTTTATTGTAAAATCTATGCTAGAAATCGTCATTATTGACAGCTTTTACGATTATGCTTTCAGTTTTACGTAAATAGCATACGTTTTCAGTAGATAAGATTTTACCAATACATTTTTAGTAGATAAGATTTTATCGGGTTGAGGGTATGCCTGGTAAAAAGTAAGAATATAATAATTAACTTATAACATTTTTAAATTCAAAATTTTAAAATTTAATTCAAATTCAAAAATTTTAAATTTTAAATTGATAAAAATACCCCTAAAATTATATATATATATACATACATGTGTTAGTTTTAAAAAATAATGATATAATAGTTAATTTAGTTAATTTACAACATTTACAAATTCAAAATTTTCAAATTTAGGGGCCGATTGGATGAAGAAAAATGTTTCCTCCAAAACTTTTATCCCCTCATAAGTGTGGCTCCCACATTTCTGCCATTGTTTAAATAACAAAATTTACTCCCTCTTCCCTTTCTTAGCTTCTCCATCCCCTTATCTTCCCCCCTTAGGGGATAATTTTTGGACACCCCAGGACTAATCAAAAGTTATCCCCCTTTAAGCCTCTTGTTTTTAACTTTTTAGCCCTCGTTAACAGTATTGTTAATTTGATCAAAATAAATATAATGCTAGTAAAACAATATAGATAAGCCAACAAGTCAAAATAAATATAATTAAAAAAATGGATAATAACCAACCATGCAAAAGTACATATTTAAAAAAAGTTTTTTAAATAAATTTATAAAAAATTAAATTTTCAATGAAATAAATATTGCAACTTTAAATTGTCGAAAAATAGTTAAATAGAGTTGGTTTTGTAATTTAATATTTAATTTAATAGATAACAAAATTTGGGATACCACAAGGGCCAAAGAGTCATTTGATTACTTTTTCCATCATTCACCCTCTCTTATTTATAAAACATCCAAACCAAGTCAAAAGTTATCCCCCTCCATAAATATCACATCAATGTGGGTCAACCCTCTAAAAATAATACCCTCTCTTATCTTATACCCCATCTAAAACTTATCCCCTGAAATTTTAGTATTATCCAATCGGACTCTTAGAAGTTTAGTTCTCATGTTCAAATTTAATATTGGAGGGAGTGTTCTAATAGGTAACACGCTTGTGTAAATGAGCTCAGACACGTGGTCGTCATTGTGCAAAGACACATGGAAGCAGTTTGACCACCTTAGTTCCCTCAACCACGTTTGACACATCCTTCATTACTCACCTCAGTCTGGGCAGGTATCGTTCCACGAGGCTACACAACCGTGCTTAATTCCTCCCACAACCCACGATAGTATGATCGTAGCTTGTCCTTTGTGGACGAACCAGCATATGTATAAGAAATTATAAAAAATGTAGCAAAAGGGAGGGAGGTATACACTGTTCATAAGAAAAAAGCTCTGCCAAAACTATCTTATGTTTTCCTTCTGTTTTCATTAGCTAACTTGACCATCGGAAGGGGCGTTCAACCAACATCACCTGACTGGTAGTTTTGCATCAGGACCTGAACAGGAGCAGGAGAACTTCGATACATTGAACCTTATCCGATCATATCATCATCATCATGTCAGACAAGTGTAAGAAGCGTAGTTGAATTTTTTACACTCCAATTGGCGCCGTTTGTGGAAATCGAAGTCATATTGCTATAAAGCATACAAGCTACTAGCCACCAAGATGACAAGAAGTATCAGAGAAGACCGATCAAACCAAGCCGCCTAAAAGCCAAATCGAAAATATCCATGAAGACCATCAATCTGGAGCAGTCACCAGGACACCATCCACCTATCAAGCGTGAGCACTCTGGAGGGGGATGAATAGCCCGGAGGACGACAGGACCGTCACATTATAAATCATGGTCTTCCAGTGCCTGATAGTCTCCCTACAGAATAGTTCTAAGTGAAATACGGTGGAGGGAGCGGGAATTGGAGATCTTCCGCAAACAAATCGCCTTATACCTAAAGTGCTCAAAATTCTGAAAATAGGGCAGTTGCTCTCATTATGGTTCACACAGGCACATGCACGTTGATCCATCCTAACACCATTTCCAAAGGAAAAAGTGTAACATCGTGTTGGAGAAGAAGGCGGTCCCCATTCGAAGATCATTCTCTTTTCCTCCGATGGGAGGCCGATGGGTGGTCGAGTTCGGACTCCTATAAACTGAAGCCTGATGCAAGCAGCCACATCTGTCGCTAGTACAGCAGCCCCAAGAAGATAGAAATGACCTGAAGGGTTAGGTACTCCAATAGATCGCTAAATGCTATAACTATAAGGCCGAATATTCTGCTTACTATCTTGCTAGAAGGACCCTCAAACGCATAGCCACATCGTCTTTCGTTTCCAGCATCGAATGAATGGAACCTCTCTGTAAGTTCACTCCTCCTAGGTTTGCTCTGTACGATGGGAAAGCCGACCCAGTGGGACATGTTTGTCACATCAAACAAGTAATGTCCCTCTAGAGTTCCAATGACGCCTTCATGTGTAAAGTTTTCCTCTCTAGCCTAAAGGAGGTTTCCTTACAATGGTTTGATAAGTTGGAGCCCAGGACAATCGACCCCTGGGCTCAACTAGCTAAAGCCTTCGTAGCTTGCTTTATCGCTAATGGTAAACAACCCCGTTCAATAGATACACTAATGATAATGAGAAAGAGGCGCAACAAGAGCTTGAGAAATTACGGCCAAAGCTACTTCGAAGCCTACAACGAAATAGAAGGCTGTTTAGAATAGATAGTTGTGACATCTTTCAAGCTCGGCCTATTATATGATGATAAGCTCTAGCAGTCACTAACCAAACGACTGGTAGAAGATCTTACCGATCTCATGAATTGCGTCGAGAAGTACTCCAAGATCGATGACGAGACCAGAAACATAGAAAAAGAGTCACCAAAGAAAGAGAATGAGATGGAGAAAGACAAGACAAGAACTTGTCCCATTGACAAGAAGCCTACTAAGGAGCGAAACAGGAGGGATGTATTTGAGGCCGTCCACACAATCTTCAAAATACCTATCTTCAAGCTATTGCCAAAGATTAAAGATGAGCTTTATTTTGTGTGGCCATGAAAAATGGATAGTGATCCATCCAAGAGGTACCAATTCTCGCATTGTGCCCATCACTGAGACAAGGTCACTGTACTGGAAAGTAACAAGTGCTAAAGTAGCATTTAGACCAAGTAAGTGCAGGCCATCTGCGTGACTACGTCGATGACCAAAAGCGGAAGGAAAAGTGCGATGCTTGGACGCATCATCGACGTGGTCCACCTCGGTTATGAGTCTTAGGAGAAGGAAATTGAGTCCCGACTTAAGTACATTAAAGAGGCATACCTGAGTCAAGTTCTAAATGTGGTAGCTTGTCAGTTCGCGACTATAAAAGGTATAGATTGGAACTAAGCCCCAAAGTTACTTTCACCGAAAAATACTTGGAAGTTATCCAACAAATACACAATGATGCCCTCATGGTCATTCTCGAGATCAGTGACTATAAAGTATGCCAGATCTTCTTAGACCAGGTTAGTTCTACTGAGGTGATATACTATGGGCTTTTTAAGAAACTCAAACTATGGGAATCCGATCTTACTCTGGCTCATTGTCCACTAACTGGGTTCAACTCGGCACCAGTATGGCCTCTTGGGAGGGTGATGCTTCCTGTCTGAGTTGGACCCATGGAGCTGCAAACAAATTTGTTGGTGGTTGACGTCCCTTTCTCTTACAATACCATAATGGGATGACCATGACTGCACAGACTGAAAGCCATTCCATTCATGTATCATCAAATGGTCAAGTTTTCGACATCCCAGAGTGTGTTCTCGATCAAAAGAGAATAGATCATTTCCAAGAAGTGCTACTCGATTGCCGTTAGGTCTAAGAATATAACCAATGAAGTTAAGTCCGTAGCAGAAATAGAGACACCCCAACTTTGGAAGGTGTCGGGGATAGCCCCCGTAAAAGTTGGTCAAGGACCTAAAATCCATACTAGCACATGGGTCTGATCCAAAGAGGTTCTTACTAGTCAGAAGGAACTTGTTCATCCAGGAGAGGCACCAACTCATTGGGTTACTAAAGCAGAACTTAGAGGTGTTCACTTAGACCCAAGCATTGATCCTAAGGTAATGTCTCATAAACTTAGTGTGTTAGCAACGACAAAACCGATTATCCAAAAGGGGAGATGATTCGACGATCATCTCCCAGAAGCCGTAATATAAGAGTTCGAGAAGTTGTTAAAAGCTAGTGCAATCAGGGAGGTGAACTATCTGGAGTGGCTATCAAATACGATGGTGGTAAAAAAAAATGGCAAGTGAAGAGTTTGGGTTGATTTACCAATCTCAACAAAGCCTGTCCAAAGGATTCATTCCCGTTTCTGAAGATCGATCAGCTGAGGGATGTTATTTTCGGACATGAGATGACGAGTTTCTTGGATGCATACCGAGGATACCATCAGATCCTTATGTTTGAATCCGACCAGTAGAAAATGGCATTCATCACTCCACACGAAGTGTACTGTTACAAGGTGATGGCGTTTAGGTTGAAGAACACAGGGACTACTTACCAAAGGGTAGTCATAAGGATGTTTGACCATCACATCGGAAAGACGATGGTAGTATACATCGACGACATGGTAATTAAAAGTAAAAGGAGGACCGACCATTTCTCTGATCTCGCAGAGGTATTTTTATCCTTAAGTGTATAGCCTTTGATTAAATACAGCAAAATACACCTTCAGTGTATGCTTGGGTAAGTTTCTCAGACACCTAGTTATGAGTGAAGAGATTGAAGCCAACCCCAAATAGATCGCCTTCATTCAAAAGCTCCGCCGACTTAACATAGTCAAAGAGGTCCAATGTCTGATAGGGATGGTAGCAACGCTAAACTGATTCATCAATAGATCATTTGATTGGTGCAAGCCATTCGTTAGATTACTAAATAAAAAAAAACACACCTTGCAATAGGACGAGGATTGTGACTGGGCATTTGAAGAGCTAAAAGCTTATATGGTGTCTCCCCCACTTCTGTCTATCCCAAGCCAAGAGAAAGACTACGACTCTATTTGGAAGCGTTCGAGCATTTAGTTAGCATGGTACTCGTAAGGAATGGAGATAAAGTACAAAAGCTTATCTACTATGCCAGCAAAACACTTGCGGAAGCGGAACAAAGGCACATTTCTATTGAGAAACTAGTTCTAGCTTGGTCGTGGTATTATAACCATGATTTTTTAATTATTGATGGATTATATTTTGATTACGTAATTAGTTGAGTTTATTTAAATCATTTTTAAATTATTAATTTATTTATTTTTGGATAAGTGTCGACCATTGGATATTTTAAGGAGCTATTTTTGTCATTGAGATATAGTTGGAGGTCCACCATAATTTAAATGGACATGATGGCACGTGATTAGGGAAGTTATGTATATAAATAGAGTTTAGGTTATGTAGGGCTTTATTATATTCTATTTGAGAAATAAAAAGAGAGAGAATGAGAGAAAGATGAAAACTAGGGTTTTATTCTATTCTACATTAAGAGAGATAAAGAATGAGAGAGAAATAAAGACTGCCCATGTTGGTAAAGAGTGAAGAAGATTTCAAAAGATTAGTATTTATTACTTTTCTCTCTAGATTATTGATGAGAAGGATTGTAGATTAGTGTATATACATAGATCAGTGTGCATATTCATATATGAGTGTGTATATATTAAGTTTGAGTTTTCAGAAAAAAGAAAAAAAAAAGCGGCTACCGTAACACACCGCTACGTGCATACACGCATGCATACACATATAATAGGAATATTATATTGATGGAAGTTGTGGGTAGAAAATAAAAAAGTAACTAATTGATTTAGAGTGACATGAAGTTGAAAGGGAAAACTTACTTTCGAAATCGTATACATATATATACATATATAATGAAGTGTGTAGTTAAAAAAGAAAGGTTTGATGAATGTTTATTATAATTATTCAATGAGAGATTTATTAATTATTTTGATGGAGGGAGCTCGGAGTCAATAATTTTATTTTAATTTTATGATAGGTTTTTAAATTATAGATATTTATATTCATGTGTTCAAGATAGTGAGAGAATATTCTAACATATTTCTTCGTTTATATCTTTGGACTCCAGGTAAGTGGTTTACCTTGCTAACATTAATTTTGTAAATTATTCCATGTATAAAGGTTTTCAAGGTTAAATTTTTTAAATTTTTATTTGTGATAAATTCTATTATTTTGATTAGAAATTATATTTTTTATGCCATTGAGCATAAGAAAAATTATTTGAACACTTCTGTTCGTTCTGAATTCATTGGAATTGTAATAGATATTTATTTATGGACATTAGAATTGAAATAAAAGTGCATGGGACATGCCCCTTAAGTGGTGTGACTCTGGCAACCAGGGAACAAACTCGTGAAAATTGTGGTGACCTCAATTGAATCGGCTTAGGGAAGAACCTAGGAGCCAAACTAAGTGACTCTAAGTGCGATGTTGGATCCAATAGGCATTGCCTATGAAAAAGTATATTGGTATATTTATATTTAATTTCTCTATATCCATGGATTAACGTTTGTCGTCACTGTGGTGATTGACGAGTTGAATTATGGATGTTATTGCACTCTGATGTGCAGGTTATGAAATTATTATTATTTATGTATGGAAATTTTTAGTTAAAATTTTTTTGATGAAATTATTTATTTGAAAATTTATTATATTCAAATGGATATTATTATTTTTGGCATGGCAATCCATGCATTGAGCTTTTAACTCACCCCTTATTTTTAATTTTTTTCAGGTGAGATGAAAGGATTTTAGCCAAAAATTCTAGACTAATTTGGGATCGTGATGTCATGTGTCTATGACCTCCAATAGGAATGTTTAATCATTTATTTAGGTTTGAGAATTTAATTATTATTAAGTTATATAAATTGTGGAGCTATTAATATTGTGGGTAAGTTGGTTGATGTTATTTAGAGAATTTTATTTGACAGAATTATTTAGAATTTTATTTTACTACTACTATAAATGTTAGTAGTTTGGTTTACGAAGGCTTGCGTGTGCCATAGGTTAAGACACTATGGTTCACGACCGGTCTCATCCTTGACTTTGGGGTTTTACAAAAGTGGTATCAGAGCTTTAGATTTATAGTATATTATAGAATTAGTTTTCATTAGTGGAGGTCCAGTCCCTAGAGTCTGTGTGAATAAGAATATATGAGTTAAGTTTGGAGATAACTACTCCTTTATTCTAATCTCATGGACTCCTAGTGAGCGGTGTGCTTATATATATCGTTGTGTATTAAAGTAAAGTTATTTTGAGATTTAATAGTATAAAGGTTTGAGCACATCATATTGAATTGGATAAGTTATTAGTGCAATGAAGATTGGAGATTTTTATATTTTGGAAGTTAAGTTTTGTTATTAAGATTTGATTCTTAATTAGTTTGGGTAATTAAATGTTAGATATTGTGCATTTTTTATATTTTCAAGTGTAAGATGTTTTATAATGGAGTTTGGAAGATATTTTAATGGTATTGAAAATTTCAGTGACTTGACTTTATTAGTTGGTATGATTTTAGTGGATTCTAATAAATTATAAATTTGGGTGTTTGATGTATAATAACCTTAAAAATTATTATTCTTGGCGGTTTAATAATTCTTTCTATAAATCTTGAAGATTTATTAGCATAATTTGGAGTCTGAAGATTATGAAATTTTGCAGAGTTATAAAAAAGTTGAGATAACAAGCATAGAAGTAAATAATATATCGAATTTTGAGGTGATTTTAGGTTAACTTATTTAACTCCGATTTTGAGGTTCTAGAAAAATATAATATATTTATAATGGAGTCATTTCTTGTTTATTTGAATTTGAGAGAAATTTTTTGGGGTTTCAGAAATTTGATTTATACATTGGGATTGTATTATAGCTTTTAGATAAAAATAATTAATATTTGTAATTGAGATATTATGACGTTTAAATTTTAGTGCATTTATGAGTGGGAGAAAATACTTGAGGTACAAAGATTTTCGCAGTCGTAAAAAAAGAAATTTGGTGGATCCTTATTAGCAAAAGAATTCTACGAGACAAATACGATTTGTTTTAAAGTTAGTTTAATTTATAATTTTGGAAGGATACTTGTGTTTATTTACCACAAGAAAGATTGGTGTTATAGTAAGATTTTACATCATGTTTATGCTATTAATTTTAACAAGATGTATGAAAGGATTATATAATACATTTGTGAAATATGAGTTTTTTTTTAAAATATATTCTTGGTGGTTATGTTTTTTAGGATCTTAAATTTTAGAAATTAGTGTATATAGACAAGAGATTAGGAGATATAAGTGAATTTTTGGTGGTCATGTTAGGAAATATTACAAATATTTAACATAAGAGTTCGTAGCGGAAGTTGGTTGGGTCTTTGAAAAATTGAAGATTATATTTTTAGTGATGAATTTATGTAATTTCTATGGTTTAAGAAATTATATTTTGAAAAAGATTATTAAGGTACGAATGTAACATGAAATAGAGATTTTTTTGAAATTTTTGATATTTACTTGAGATGACCATTTAGAGACCGGAGGATATGTTGAGATCATGAGTTTTATAGTGAAAAGGTAATTGAGATAAATAGTTGGCCTTGGTCTAATTTGTTTATGATAATAGTAATTGTTCAAGTTTGGGAATAGCTCCGTATGAGGATTTGTAAGGTTGGAAGCATAGATACCTGGTGTGTTGGTTTGAAGTTAGGGGAAAGACAACTTTTGGGTCCAAATTTGGTGGAGGAATCAACAAAAAAGATTATTGTTATTCGCTAAAAACTTTTAGTTGTGCAGCATCATCAGAAAAACTATACTAATAACAGAAGAAGAGAGTTAGAGTTTCAAGTTGGTGAGAAGGTATTTTGGAGGGTATCGCCTTGGAAAAAGGTAATTAGATTTGGGAATAAAGAAAAGCTGAGTTTCCATTTCCTCAGACTATTTGAGATTTTAGAAAGAATTAGAGAAGTGGCATATCGAGTGGCTTTACCACCTAAGTTGGCTAGAGTACATAATGTTTTTCATGTATTGATGCTCAAAAAGTATGTGCATAGTCTAAACTATGTGATTGATTATAAGCCACTGCAGATCAAGATGACTTATCATATGAGGAATCACTTGTACAGATTTTGGATACTAGAGATATAGGCTACGTCATAAAGTAATTCGATTTGTGAAAGTTCAGTGGAACAACCACGCAGTAGAGGAGGCATCGCAGGAGCGTGAGGAAGAAATAATACAAAAGTATCCAAATTTATTAACATAATACTTGAGTTAAGTTTCGAGAACGAAACTCTTTTTAATTGGAGGAGAATGTTATAACTAGGATTTTTTAATTATTTATGGGTTATATTTTTATTACGTAATTAGTTGAGTTTATTTAAATCATTTTTAAATTATTAATTTATTTATTTTTTGATAAGTGTGGACCACTGGATATTTTAAGGAGTTATTTTTATTATTGAGATATAATTGGAGGTCCATCGTAATTTAAATAGACATGATGGCATGTGATTAGGGAAGTTATATATATAAATAGGGTTTGGGTTATCTAGGACTTTATTATATTCTATTTGAGAAATAAAAAGAGATAGAATAAGAGAAAGATGAAGAGTAGGGTTTTATTCTATTCTACATTAAAAGAGATGAAGAATGAGAGAAAAATGAAAACTGCACGTGTTGGTGAAGAGTGAAGAAGATTCTAAAAAATTAGTATTTATTACTTTTCTCTCTAGATTATTGATGAGAAGGATTACAGATTAGTGTATATACATAGATTAGTGTGCATATATATATATATATATATGTGCATGTATATATTAAGTTTGGGTTTTCAAAAAAAAAAAAAAAGAATTGGCTATTTTCTGAATTGTTATTTGTGAAAATTTTGATTAGAAATTATATTGTTTTGATTAGAAATTATATGTTTTATGTTATTGAGTATTGAGCATAAGGAAAATTGTTTGAACACTTACATTCGTTCTAAATCTATTGGAATCGTGATGGATTTTTATTTATAGATATTGGAATTGAAATAAAAAGTCCAAGGAATAGACTTCTTAAGTGGTGTGACTCTAGCAACTAGAGAACAGACCCGTGAATACCATAGTGACCTTAGTTCTCAATAATTATAGGAACAGGCCCATGAAAACCGTGGTGACCTCAATTAGATCGGCTTAGGAAAGAACCTAGGAGATAGACTAGATGACTCTAAGTGCGATGTTGGATCCAACAGGCATTATCCATGAGAAAGTATATTGACATATTTTATATTTAATTTCTCTATGTCCATGGATTAACATTTGTTGTAACTGTGGTGATTGATGGGTTGAATTATGAACATTATTGCACTCTGATGTGTAGGTTGTGAAATTATTATTGTTTATGCATGGACATTTTTAATTAAAAAATTTTCTTGATGAAATTGTTTATTTGAAAATTTATTATTTTCAAATGGATATTATTAATTTTGGCATGGCAATCCATTCACTGAGCTTTTAGCTCACCCCTTATTTTTAATATTTTTCAGGTAGGATGAAAGGATTTTAGTCAAGAATTCTGGACTAGTTTGGGATCGTGACGTCAAGAGTCTGTGACCTCCAATAAGAATGTTTAATCATTTATTTGGGTTTGAGAATTTAATTATTATTGAGTTATATAAATTGTGAAGCTATTGCTATTGTGGGTTAGTTGGTTGATGTTATTTAGAGAATTATCTTTGACAGAATTATTTAGAATTTTATTTTATTATTACTATAAATGTTAGTAGTTTGGTTGCCATAGGCTAAGGCTCTATGGTTCACGGTCGGTCTCATCCTTGGTTTTGAGATGTGACACGTGGCCTCTAGAAGCTGTCAAATTATCGAGAAACTGGTTCTAGCATCCGCTCAGATTTGTGCTCAAAAAAGCAAACCTTTCGGAAAGGATGGAAAAATAGGCAATTGAGCCTGGCACTTATGACATTAGCTTTACACCTCGGACGACCATTAAAGGATAAGTATTAGCTGACTTTATAGCCGAATTCATTTACCCCATCAACACTGATTAGTGTAACATGAGCGAGATCACTACAAAAGAAGCTTGAGAATAAAAGTAGACGGGGCTACAACAAAAGTTGATTTAGGGCCTGGAGTCATGCTCATTTCTCCAGAGGATCGAGTCTATGAACATATCGTGGAACTAAAGTTCTGAGCCATAAATAACAAGGTAAAATATGAAGCTCTACTGATTAAACTCCGGCTAGCTTTGGGGCAACACCTTCTTTAGATTCTCAATTAGTAATCAGTCAATTAAATGAAGAATATGAAGTGCATTTAGACAACAACACAAGATACTACGAACTAGCTCAGGCACTGATGGAGAAATTCGAATCCATGAACTCAAGCTGATTGGGCAAATGGAGAATAACCAAGCAGACGTCTTGATGGCAATGGGAATAGCCGAACAACACAGTGAAGCAAGAAATATCACTGTGGAATGACTATTTCACCCAATCATATAGGAATTTGAACAACATGTACAAACCAACTCACCCACTCCTAGCTGGATGGATCCGATCATGTAATAGTTGAAGGATGACATGCTGCCCTGAGACACGAAATGAGCTGCCAAACTCTAGAACAAAGCATCAAGATTTTGGCTATCTCCCGACTAGAGGTTGTAGAAAAAATATTCAATGGACCGTATTTGCTCTATGTCCATCCTGATCAAGTTCAAGGTGTGCTAGAAGAACTACATGAAGGAAGCTACAGGGCACATGCCGAATGGCGGTCTATAATCACTTGAGTAATGTCCTAAGGTGCTGGTGGCCCCACGTGCAAAGGGATGCCATCGGGTATTCCATGAAATGTGATAAGTGTCCGATGTTCGCCTCTATTCCCTATTAACCAGCTCAAGACATGAGCCTTTTGCACAGTGAAGGATGGACATATTCGAACCACTGCCTATGGTTTCTGGTGGCAGGCAATGGCTTCTTACACCAACTAACTACTTCATCAAATGGATCGAGGCTGAATCCCTTAACACCATTAAGGACTATGATACCTGGAGGTTTGTACGGATGAATATAGTCACCAGATTTGGGATTCCTTGGAGCCTGATCTCCGACAATGGAACATAGTTCGATAGTAATAATTTCAAGGATTTCTATTTAGACCTCGGGATTTATAACCACTACTCCACACTAACGTAACCCCAAAGCAATAGTTAGGCTAAGGTCTCGAAAAAGACAATCCTCAATGACATGATGAAGCATCTAGAGTAAGCCAAGGTAAGCTGGGTGGATAAGCTACCAGTCATATTCTAGGCCTACAGAACCACGCCTAATCGATTAACCAGAAAAACCCTATTCTCACTTGCTTACAACACAGAAGCTGTCATCCCATTGGAGATCGGTATGCCAACAATCCGAACCACAACTTTCTGCCAGATAGACAATGATAAGGTGTTTGAAAGAAATCTAGATCTGGTTGAAGGGAAAAGAAACCGACCTAGATTAGGATGGCTGCCTACCAGCAATAACTACGAAGATTGCGAAGCAAATATGCACAGGCAAGGTCTTTCAATGTCGGTGATCTTATTCTCTGAAAGATGGAACTAACAATAGATGATCCTTTTGAGGGCGAGCCAGGTCCAATATGGAATGGCCCGTACAGGTCACTGAAGTAGTTGGCAATGGAGCTTATCACCTAGAAGATTTAGAAGGAAAAAAAAATCATGAGGCCATGAAACGTCACAAACTTGAGGATTTACTATCATTGATTATCTTATGTAATTTCAGAATTATAAATGACAACTTCTACTTCAAGATTCTATGCCTCTATTCTTTTCAACAAAGCAAATACTTGACAAAAAGCCATGGCTTGGCCACCTGACCTGCTTAGGTCGGCCATCGCAATACTTGGTGAAAGGCCACAGTCCGGTCACTTGACCTGCTCAGGTCGACCATCGTCATACCTGGTGAAAAGCCACGGTTCGGCCACCTGACCTTCTCAGGTCGGCCATAGCTATACCTTACGAAAGGCCACAGTCTGGTCACCTAATCTACTCAAGTCAGCCATAGCCATACTGGCGAATGATCGAGGTCTGGTTACCTAACCTGCTCAGGTTGGCCAAAATCTAATACGAAATGTTAGCAGGGCCAACTTAGCCAGTTGCGTAGTGGCCCAAATTGGATTCACACGATCCAACCATTTTTTGTTTAAATGACAACTTAATTACTACAAGTGTCTCAGATCGAATCCACACGGTCTAGCTTCTTTTTTTTTTTTTTTTTTCACTTGAGCGACAACTAAGTTGGTACGTTTTCAACAAATGTTGATATTCGTATACATAGCAGTCAAATAAAAAAACTTGCTAAATTTATTCGATTAAGTTCGAATCGATTATGTTTGGATTCAGTAATCAAAACGAAAAACTTTACAAGTATTGGAGTTCGAACTATTCATACTCACATAATTTTAGCATTGATTGTATCGCTTGGGAACTAACAAGCACACATACAGAGAGATTAGGAAGAAAAAAGTACGCATCCATTGATAAACCAGGGGGCTATCCCCCAAAAGGTACAAATGGTTCATGTTTACAAAATCAAATAAAAGAAAAGAGTTTAAAAAGTCAAAAGCTTTCTTTATTTCCTTTTGGTATGTCTGTAACTACAACGGTCTTCTTGATGCCCTAGGGGGGCTTCTTTTTGAATTAGGCAAGGTTGTAGTAGTCTTCCTTGCACCCCCAATGGCCTTAGTCATCTAATCAGTATCTTGGGCATCCCCTTCAATGATTGCGGAAATAGTCTGTTCATCATCATCATCATCATTTAAAGGGAAGAACTCTTCTCCATCCTTAGGCCACTCGAAAGACTTGTAGAGTTCAGAGTCAGAAGACTGGTCGACCTTTTTGAGATCATCGGTCCATCCGTTATGGTAGTATGTGTTGGCTGTGATGAATACTGTTTTGGTAATGATCACCGCCGCCTCATAACCGTTCGAATAAGCCTTTTTCCATTCCTCTTACATCTTATTCTTAAGTCTGGCCATCCTTTTGCTTACACCCATAAATCCTCTATAAGTAGTGACAAGGTCAGCCGCTAGTTGCTTGTTCTGCGCTGTTAGTGTGTTCCTCGTTATGAAGACAGACTGACTTTACGTTCTCTTCAGCCTTCTCAGCTCAGACGAATTAGGGTTGAACTCCACCTCGGCATTTTGAGGGCCTCAGTAATGCACCTAAAACGCCGATCTACATCCCTGAAGAGTTTAGTGGCCTGCCAATTTTTGAACAAAAGGAAAATTAAGAAACTATAACATACAAAAAAGGAAAAATAATACAAAAAAGAAGGTCCCTAGCTTACCAGAATGGAGTATTGTACCAATTCAAAAAATCAAATCTCATCAAACATGCTCATTATCTACTCCAAATCTTTTGGGAACGTTGCTATGTTTGCCACTTACATTAGAATGCCTTGGTCGATGATGGTAGAGTCTTCGGCCGTGATCAGTTTATCTCCGATCATCGAGTTCACAATGAATTCCTCGCCCTACCATTTCGAGCTTCACTCGTTATCAAGCTCGATCGGGCGACTACTACTCGAAACACCTATATTTTTGCAGGTGTCAGCCACAGGTTGCTTTTCACTGATCACCATCCCACCCCGAGTAGCAGGTGAAGAGGATGGAGGTGGAGGCATTGAGGCCTTAGCTCGGTTCTTTCTAGACCTTACCGCTTTTACCCATTTCATGGCGGCGAGAAGGTTCCTTGGCAGCATGATTTCTGAAGGTTTATCGAATGGAGGAATAGTAACTGTCACGATCTGAGGGACCCTCTCGTCAATATCGGGACGAAGAACAGTATAACTCTATTGTGTTGGTCTATATCCGAGTAGAAGTAAGGCTGTTCAGAGGAGTCCTTTTAGCTGTCCTTCACCCGTATACGACAAAATGTCAACAATTTGACAGAGATTGACACTAGTAGGACTAGCAAATCCCTTGTTGAAACCCCTTGCTGCAAAATAAATAAGAGCATGTCAAACATAGCTCGAATAAAGTTAAAATGAGGAATATGAACTGGGACGAGGACAAGTAACTAAATAAAACTCCCATGAAGTTTTTCACGCCGTCGTGCCTATCTTCCCTCGACAACCACTGCCATTCCCCTCCGACCAATATGTGATCGTCAAATAAGTTTTTACTCGAGTTAGGAAGGGCGTACATAAGGTTATCTTCTACTCGGCACTTTAAATAATAACAGCCACTTTTTGGTGGAGGTAATAGCATATCAATGAAGAATTTCTCAAGAGCCAAGAGTGACCCTTAAGATCCTATTCAGCTCTATAACCCCCACTATAATACTCTATGCATTCGGGGCTAGTTGTCCTGGACAGAGTTTGACGAGAGACAAAAATTGACGAGTAAGTAGTTAGAGTGGTAAAGTCACTCCACACTCTTCTATGACCACTAATGGCCAACGAACCCATTCTGACCCCCAATTTTTAGATATATCGAAGTCATCTGGCCCAAGCAAAGCCAACCGAATAGAGTCAGGGATCTGATGCCTGGCCCTAAAGGCCTCCAAACCCAACTTGGTTCCTCCCACGACCCACGACAACAGGATTGTGGCCCATACCATCTTCCATGGATAGACCACATGTGTATAGAAAATTGTAAAAGAGGTAGCAAAAGAGAGAAGTATGCACTATTCATAAGAAAAAAGCTCTACCAAATCTATCTCCTATCCATAAGAAAATTACTAAAAAATTTTCACATGTATTGTATGTGTATCGAGAGAAAAAGAAAGAGAGAGAGAGAATGAAAGAGAGTTAGTTGGGAGATTTGATAAAAAAAAAAAAGAAAAAGAAAACATTGAACATAGAAATCTATTAAGAGATGAGGAAGATTTTCCATTTAATCATAAAGGTAATTAAATAGAGAAAGAGCAATTAATATAAAAAAAAGTATTATGAAACAAGAAAAGAATTTTCATTTAACTTGAAAGGTAATTAAGAAAGAGAAAGAGCATCTAATATAGAAATTTATTAGGAGATGACGAGATAGCCCTTTTAACATGAAAAATAATTGGAAGATGAGAAGTGAGGAGGATTGTATTTAGAATTTTTACCACAACAGAGATGTAAGAAGTGAGAAGGATTGTATTTGAAATTTTATCCTTGTAGAGACTAAGAAGATTTTTGAATTTTATTGTACTTATAACTCATTTGATAAATAAACAAATAAACTATTTAAGTTGTCAATGCCATTCCTACTTTACCCTAGTTACCTAAATACAAACCTTGGGGTGGCTTAATTCTCAAGGTGACTTTTATATCTTGATTTTAACTTTTATAAAATAATTTTTAAAATTACAATATTTTCATAAAAAAACTATTTTTCAAATAAAATTTATTTATCTACTTAACAAAAATAAGTTGTAGATAAAAGAATATCTTAAAATATACGTCATTCCTATAATAAATTGCAAGCCTACAAACTTTATCTTTAATTATTTATAAATTTAAATATTTATCAACTATTGATAAATTTAAATACTTATCTATTTAACAAACTCAATCAGATCTTATTTTATTAACCTATATTAATCTTAATTTTCTTCTATATTTTTTTCGCTTATAATTAGGATGGTATTATAAATTGTCACCCCAAAATCCCCAACCCTAGGACGTGGGGACAAACTTACAAAAATGCATTCCATTCCATACAAATCAAAGTAAAAGCAAATTAAATAATTTCATATACAATATTAATACTCTATTATGTAAAAAAAAAATGCCTTAAAAATTCACATTACAATTTCAAATATTGAAATAAATGCAAAACAATCTATGACTGGCTAATTTAGCTCAGGATCCATCACGAACTTCTACTTTGTGAGATCAACTATAGGGAGTGAGTACTAAATCATGTATGTTCAAAATATACATATAAGACATTATTTTTAATCATGCAAATGAATCAACACTTAATTAATATTAATTAAGTAAAAAACTTAACAACTCTGCAATAATTCAATAATTTCTATATTAAATCATACTATTCTAATTAGACAATTACTTGGCCATGATCTTGCAATCTCATGCTAAAACAATTCCAATCACCTCATTCATATCACAGTATATTAATATCATATAATGGGTCAGGTACACTACAAAGTTAATCTGTGGCCACAAAACTAAACATAAATCAAATCCTCATAGGTAAAATATGGCGTACAACTGGTCTCGCAGTCCCAAATGTATTTATTATATTACTCATGGCCCTAGCTCCAAAATCTTTATCTTACTCATCTTATCTTAATAGACAAAACTGATCCCATAATCCTGGTACTAATATATACTATAACAAACTATATGTATGTTTCGTAGGTTAATGACCTTACACATATGTTAGGGCTTTCTGTCTTTGGACACTAGTACCCACTTTTTAAGTCCCTTCTATGACCCCAATATCAAAAATCAATCCCAATCTAATTCCTTTAACAAAAGTATATCATATAAAAGATTCTCCTGAAATTAGATTCCTTGTATTCATTATTTATTTGTTAAGTTTTATGAAGTAATATTTTTCTCGGGCCTAAGTTTTATGTTGCTTGTTGAATGCTTATGTTTTAACAGTAAACAATCTATGTAAAACTCTTAATACACATATTTAAGAAATATACCACGTAATGCAGGCACAGACAACCCAAGGCTTCAAGCACCCAAGTTTCCTACACCTTGGTCAGCCCAAAATACTTTGCAGCCCCCTATAGGGATCTTGAGAGTTCAAACATCCACTTTTAGAATATTTTTTCACGAGAATATATAAGGAAAAAAAAGTTTATAACGTATTTAAATATGGATATATTTTTAGCAAAAATCAAATATGGATCATAAAATCTTATAACTTCTTCAAGCACACCTAAAGCATGAATTTATATCTCATAAATATTTTTAAATTCAAACTAATGATTTCATTAGTCATGCTAAATCTATGGATTTATATTACATATTTCCTTTCTGGCATCCTTCTCAAATTGATACCATAGATTTTTATAAAGCATACTCAAAATATAAACTGATTACTACCATACTTTCATTTATAGACATATTGATTTTTACAAGATTAAGAAAAAAAAATAACTCTTTTACACATAAACCCAACCAACCTCGAATTATATACATCGTAAGCATATAAACGACTCTAGGAAAAATATTCACTAACTTAAGTTAGCCCTCCCTCTACAAATATCTCCAGGGATCCTTTCTCAGAGTTCTTCTACAGTTTCGTTCTTATTCTAATGATTTCTTCTAATAGAAAATGGATTCTACAAAAAACTTTCACTCACACTAACTCACACAAAAGCAAAACGAAATAGGAGAAAAGGGAAAGTATATGCTGATGGAGCAAGGAATAATGACAGAGTTGGGATTGAAAATGAGAAGGGCTTGTATACACCACGCAAAGGTCTCCCCCTTTCTCATCCGATGCATGTATCCTAACCCTAGCAATTATTCTTCCTCCAACTCCTATACACACACAGCCAATCCTTTTGCCTCCCCCACATAGTAATAAAATCTTGACATACCCCTTAACTAATAACATATGCCTCCCTCTTCAACCAATAAGAAGCCAACAAAAATATAACCCATGCACACGTACATACTAGGCGCCACACAATATATGTATATGTATTATTAATCACTCTATAAAATAGAAATATAAAACAAAGGCTCATATAATAAAATAAAATTGTAATAAATATAAGAATTATTATATTAAATTTCTAAAATAATTAAATAGAAAATTTTGGGTTATTACATAAAAAGCTATGATTTGGACATAATCATTAGAGTTTCAAAGCTTCCATAGTGAACTTTAATATAACAACATCAATGCTATCTACTATTTTGTAGAAGCTTATCTATTGAAAATTCTATCTACAATTTATCTTATTTACTGAAAACATTAACTACGACTTTGTAAAATTTAATCTATTGAAAATTCTATTATTGCTAGGAGAGTAAGGAATAAAGCACTTGCTCGCATCCCACATTCACATTATTGACAACTCAAAAGAGTGATGTTCCACAAGATCATCAGGAATCGTAGACTTAGTTGATACTCTCCATTTGTCATAATTATAATATTATTAAGATATGCATTATCATTGCCATGTAGGGAGATAGAGAATTTTGATATTGTCATATCATTGTTGATATTGAATATTAAATATTATCGTGATTCATAATAATGGCATGTTAGTGCATTTTGTGTGTTCAGTTGCATGATGTGCACTTTTTTTTTATAGTGGTCACTCTTTTATAGATATTATTGGAGGTTAAGATTTTACCGTATATGATAGGTAGGTGGACATTAGGGTCGCAAGACCGACTTAGCTATTTTTGTTTTATGTTATGTTATGTTATGTAATTTATTTATCTCTGTATATGTATTTGGAAGATTAACGTTAACCTTTAGTATGAGATGTTAAATCCAGTGTTGCTCTAGTTTAATGGTATGGCTCTATTTTAGGACATGATTTATCTGTTTATATATGTTTGTATGTGATTAGCTGCCACACCAAGTCACTTGAAATTCAAGGCGTGGTACGTTGTAGGTTTGATTTGGGTTTTGCTATTCTATCTTGGGGAAAGGTTGGGCTAAATTAGACTTGCATTAATAATGGAGCACAAATTTGAATACGATTTGCGGTAAATTAAAGAAAGAAAAAAAATTAAAAATGAAAAGTGAATTAAAATTTTTTAAACTTAACAATATTTATAAAATTATATAAGTAAAAAAATAAATTATTGTGTTTAGTAGTCATAAACATGTTTACAAATTTTATAGATAGTGTAAAATAATGTAAAAAAAAAAAAAGATGTAGCTGACTTTTGGGTGAATATTTTTCCGTAATAAATCATTTATATTTATAAATTATGATGAAACTTACTTTTATGTGATAATAATTCGCACGAGTACAAAAATAGATGAGGGTAGTACTACCTGTCGATTTAGATGAATACCATTACCTTATAGGCTTGGAGTGGAGTGGAATTGAATTGAGATAATGTTAGGGTTAGTTAAAAAAAAAAAAAGACAAGTAAATCAAACCAAAAATGACAGTTAATCAAATCGACGGTTTTGGTTTTGGGTTTTTTTTTTTTTTTTTTTTTTTGGGTTTTCGGTTTCGATTTTTAACTTACATTAACCGTCAATTTGATTAACTGATCAAATTTTATTATTAATATAAATTATATAATATATACTTATTATATAATAATATATTATTTCTTTTGTCTGTTTGGTTATTAGTGGTTTTATCATTCAAGTAATCTAAACTAAAATTTTGTTATTATTATTGTCAAATTATGTTTGATTTTTAATTGTTTTATATTCTTGAATGAATAATTAATTAGTTATAGATTAATTATTATTTAAAAGATTTGGTAAAAATAGATCATAATAGTTGGATTTCAATTTAGAGAAAAAAAAAATCTAGTCGGTTCATTTTTTTTTTTCTTCTGGTCGAACTGTGAGTACCTATATCTAATGCTTCTTAAAATTTTATATTAGATGCATTTTTATATTCCTCCTAAAAGTCGTCTAAATAAAATATATTTTAGTATCGTATAAAATACTCAAAATATCTAAAACTAATATCAATCTTTCTTTTTGGTTTATATTAGTTCAATTCTATTAAGAATACAATTAATATTTTCATCTAAGAGTTACTAATCCAACAACTTCAATTTAGTTTTTAACATAAATATTTTGTAAACATTTGAAGCACCAGAAAGAAAAAAAAAATAACAAAACAAAAAATCTGTCAAATTGAAAAAAAAAAAAAAAAATTGGTGTTATTCAAAAAGTTAGAAAGGAAATTGGAAAAAATTAAAAAAAAAATCGATAAAAATTTTAACAATTTAGAAAAAGTTGAAGATTTTTAATGTACTAGAGAAAATTAAAAAAATTGAAAGAATGTTAAAAACTTTCGAAGATTTTTTAGTCAGTTTTAAAACTACAAACAGGCACTTTTTGATTGAAAACAGCTGATTTAATTTTACATCAAAGATCTATTTTTAAATAAAACACCCATTACACTATTTAACCAAATCGACTCACACTAACCGAATTAAAAAATTAAGTTAATTCAGCTTATATAGTTCTATAAATTCACCAATTTTGATTTCGTATCAAAATTTTAGAACCGATGAACCTGCGTGGCCCTTCGTCTGTGTGGGCAAATTACGGTGGACCAAAAACGATTCAGAGGAAGTGAGCTTAATCCAAGGTTGCATTTGACAATAGTTAGTTACTGGTTAATTTTTAGTTACTTAATTTTTCTAATTTTTTTAAATAATTAAATTTATCCTTTTATATTTTATTTTTTTATTATAAAGAATAAAATGTCATATTAATGAAAAATTAAAAAAAAACTAACTACTAAAAAAAAACTTTTTCCCATTTCTAAACACAAAAAAATGTAAATTACAACTACTTGCTCTTAATGTTTGAGTGATTATACTTAGCACTCAGACCATTTAAAAGTTACTCTTACCTATTTCATTTTGAAATGTTGTTAACATTGACTCATTCCGACAAAATCAACTGTTAAAACTTAAAAAAATGTTAAGTTAGGTGTTCTTTATATTTTATTCCTCATTTTTTCACATTTTTATCAGGTTTCTTTATAAAAATTTCAGAAAATAAGTTTAAAAAAAACATATTTGAAGATTTTTATAAAAAAACTAACGAGATGTGAGAGTGAGGCATAAAAAAAAAAAAAGAAATACCTAAATTTTTAGTTAGTTTGTTATTTTATATTAAGTTTTAATGATTATTTTTATCGAAGAGAATTAATATTAATAATATTTTAAAATAAATAAGCTAAATATAACTTTTAAATATTCAAACTATAATAATTACTTAGGCTAAAATCCCGTTTAATAACCATTTCGTTTTCAATTTTCTATTTTTTTTTATTTTTTTTTGAAAATTAAATAAGAAAACTCGTTTGATAAATTTGTTTTCAGTTTTCAAAAAAATGAAAACTATTCTTAAAATTTTTAAAAATTATGAAAACAAAGAAAAGTATTTTCTCAAGTTTTCGTTTTTCAGTTTTCATTTTCTTATACAACTACTATTAGTCTCGTTGATTGCCATCAACATCCGCTCATCGTCTCCTACCGCTGCCATTACCTCCAACTCATCTTCAGTTACCGCCAAATATAATATTATTTAATATCAAATATTTAATTAAAATATAAAATAAATTAATATATGTAATTAAGAATATATTATTTTTATTTACACAAAAATATTTAAAATATAATTTAATTAATAATTAATTTTGTCAATACCTAAATTAATATATTAAATTATATATTAAATATAATAATTAACCAAATTATATTGATTACAATAGAATTTAATTAGTTAAAATAATATAAATATATTTCATTAAATAATTTTTAAAAAATAACATAATAAATTATATTTAAAATATTTTATTTTATTGAATTAAATAATATGAATAAAAATATAATTAAAATTAGTACATTTCAATTAAATTAATTAATTAATTAATTAAATTGAATTAATTAAGTTAATATGAAATAAATTAATATAAAATATTTTTAATAAATAATATAATTAAATTTTACTGAGTATATTTTATTTTCATTGAATAAAATTATCGAAAAAATAATATAATTAAAATAATTAAATTTAATTAATAATTAATAAATTAAATCAAATTAATTTAAGTCATTGAATTAATTAATTAAATTAACATGAATATATTTTACTAAATTTTTTTTTGAAAAATAATTATCATAAATTATGTTTGATATATTTTATTTTTGTTGCATTGAATTATTTTTAGTAATTAGTATAATTAAAATGATTAAATTTATTTAGTTAACAACTATAATTAACAACAAACAACTATTGTTATCAAACATGTTTTCAAGCTTTTGTTTTTTTCTTTTTTTACTATGAAAATGAAAACTAAAAATTAAAAATTGAAAGCTGAACATAAAACTAGATACAAAAACTAAAAACTGATAGTTTTATCAGACGGCCCTTAACCATTTCGTTTTCAGTTTTGTGTTTTCGTTTTTATTTTTTTTAAAAACTGAAAACGAAAACTCGTTTGGCAAATTTGTTTTCAGTTTTCAAAAAATTGAAAACTGTTTCAAAATTTTTAAAAATTATGAAAAAATAGAAAAGTTGTTTTCTCAAAGTTTTCATTTTCTTATACAACTACTATCGGTTACAACTATCAATCACCATCACTCGTTAATCGCCACCAACATCTGACCACCGTCTCCTACCACTGCTACTACCTCCCACTCATCTCCGATCACCGCGAAATATATTATTATTTAAAATAAAAATATTTAATTAATATATAAAATACATTAATATATTGAATTAATAATATATTTTTTTATTTAAACAACAACATTTAAACTATAATTTAATTGGTAATTAAATTTATTAATAATTAAATTATATATTAAATATAATATTAAGTAAATTATTTTAATTGTAATTGAATTTAATTAGTTAAATTAATATAAAATATTTCATTAATTAAATTTTAATAAATAATATAATAAATAATATTTAATATATTTTATTTTTATTTTATTAAATAATTTTTAGTAAAAATATAACTAAAATTAGTACATTCCAATTAAATTAAATTAATTATTTAATTAAATTGCATTAATTTAGTTAATATAAAAATAAATTAATATAAACTATTTTCAATAAATGATATAATTAAATTTTACTGATTATATTTTATTTTTATTGAATTAAATTATGTTGAAAAAATAATATAATTAAAATAATTAAATTTTAATTAATTATAAATCAAATTAATTTAAGTCAATGAATTAGTTAATTAAATTAACATGAAATATATTTTATTAAATTTTTTTTAAAATAATTATAGTAAATTATGTTTGACATAGTTTATTTGTATTGGATTGAATTATTTTTATTAATTAAAATGATTAGATTTATTTAATTTATTTAACTAACAACTATAATTTCTTATTAACAACTATTGTTATTAAAACTATTTTCAAAATTTTTTTATTTTTATTGTGAAAATAAAAACTAAAAATTAAAAACTAAACATAAAAATAAAAATTAAATATAAAAATTAAAAATTGACAATTTTATCAAATGGATCAATATTAAAAAAGATAGTAGTAATTTAACACCCAAAAAAAAAAACTGCTCTTGATATTGTTTCCGAAAGCGTGCCAATCCCTACGCGCTACGGAGGTGAGCATCTCCAGTTGGGAGAAAGCTTTTCGTCTGCGGGGGACTTGTGCAGTAAACACCTACAATAGATGTCATCCATTTTGTCGTAAATTAGTCCCCGCGAATAGGGAAACAAATAGTTTTCCTTTTGGGAGATGTGGACGCTTCAGCCCTCCCACACTGTCCATCAACTTCCTTACCTCCCAAAAGAGGCCCGCCACCCGCGTCAGACCTTCGTCACCGTCCGCCCTTCCTCCGCCGCCACAACCACCATTGCTGACAAAAATAACAACCAGTTAGTTCAATCCCTGTGTAAAAAAGGCAACCTTAAGCAAGCGATCCAAGTCCTCTCTCGCGAGCCCAACCCAACGCAGCACACCTACGAGCAACTAATCCTCTCCTGCGCCCGCCAGAACTCCCTCTCCGACGGGTTGGCGGTTCACCGCCACCTCGTGGATAATGGGTTTGATCAAGACCCTTTCTTGGCAACCAAACTTATTAATATGTACTCCGAATTGGACTCTATTGACCACGCACGCGAGGTGTTTGACAAAATTCTTAACAGAACTATTTTTGTTTGGAACGCGCTTTTCCGAGCACTTACCTTGGCAGGGGAGGGTGAAGAGGTGCTGAACCTCTATTGTCGGATGAATTGGATTGGAATTCCTTCGGATAGGTTTACCTACACGTATGTGCTTAAGGCTTGTGTTGCTTCCGAGTCGTTGGTTTCATTGCTACAGACAGGGAAGGAGATTCATGGCCATATATTGCGACATGGGTATGAAACCCATGTTCATATCATGACAACTTTGGTTGACATGTATGCGAGGTTTGGGTGTGTGTCCTACGCTAGGTGTGTGTTCAATGAAATGCAAGTGAAAAATGTGGTTTCATGGAGCGCTATGATCGCATGCTATGCAAAGAATGGAAAAGCCTTTGAAGCGTTGGAACTTTTTCACGATATGATGCTTGAGACCAGGGATATATCTCCAAATTCAGTGACAATGGTTAGTGTGCTCCAAGCGTGTGCAGCACTTGCTGCTTTGGAGCAAGGTAGGTTGATTCATGGCTACGTACTTAGAAAAGGGCTGGATTCAATTTTGCCAGTTATTAGTGCCCTTGTCACTATGTATGCTAGGTGTGGTAACATTGAATTGGGGTGGCGTGTTTTCAATCAGATGGACAAGAGAGATGTTGTTTTGTGGAATTCCTTGATTTCTAGTTATGGGATTCATGGATTTGGAAGAAAAGCAATTCAAACATTTGAAGAGATGATTCACCAAGGAATCTCTCCAAGTCCCATATCCTTTGTTAGTGTTCTTGGAGCTTGTAGTCATGCTGGGCTTGTTGAGGAGGGGAAATTGTTGTTCAAATCTATGGTCAAAAGGCATAGAATTTATCCTAGCGTGGAGCATTATGCCTGTATGGTTGATCTTCTTGGCCGTGCCAATCAATTAGATGAAGCAGCTAAGGTGATAGAAGATATGCGGATTGAACCGGGACCAAAAGTTTGGGGGTCTCTGCTTGGAGCATGTAGGATACATTGCAATGTTGAGCTTGCTGAGAGAGCAAGCCAAAGGCTTTTTGAGCTTGAGCCCACTAATGCTGGGAATTATGTGGTTCTGGCTGATATTTATTCAAAAGCCAATATACCGGATGAGGTCAGAAGAGTGAAGAAGCTGCTTGAAGCTCGGGGACTTCAGAAAGTGTCAGGACGCAGTTGGATTGAAGTTAAAAGGAAGATATATTCATTCACATCCATCGATGAATTCAACCCACGAATTGAACAGATTCATGCTCTGTTGCTAAAACTATCGATGGAGATGAAAGAACAGGGTTATGTGCCAAAGACCAAAGACGTGCTCTATGAACTTGACACAGAAGAGAAGGAACGGATTGTGTTAGGTCATAGTGAAAAACTGGCAGTTGCTTTCGGACTAATTAACACCAGTAAAGGGGACACCATTAGGATCACCAAGAATTTGAGGTTATGCGAAGACTGTCATTCAGTCACCAAGTTCATTTCCAAGTTCACGAATCGAGAGATTCTAGTGCGAGATGTGAACCGCTTTCACCATTTTAAAGATGGGGTTTGTTCATGCGGTGATTATTGGTAATAATACTTCACAAAATTTCTGTGTTTTTTTCTCCTCTAGTCATAAAGGTTTCTCTGTTTGATTTTACTTGTTTGAGTACAAAGATATTTCAACAATGTATAGTTCCAACACCAGCCTTTAATAAATAACTTTAGCCAAATTCCAGGCAGACTGAGTTCCATGTGACCATAAACTGGGAATGATTTTTGATACGATTGAAATACCTGTTTAATGCACAAGTCTTATCATGTATGCTAAGGTTGTGTTTGATTATGGCGGTATGGGACGGGATTGGATTGTTAATCCATGAGCCCCACCATATCTAATTTTGGCCTTTCATTTATTTCTTCCAGATGATATATACCTTGAATGAGAGATATACAACACAATACCACTCTCATGTGATATTGTATATTCCTATATTCGGATTTTTTTTTCATTCATAGGTTTAAAAGTATCTACTGTCAAATTACATTTCTTATCTCACTTTTTATTCTAGCCAAAAACAAATAATATAATCCCACATATATTGTTTAATGGTATTATCAAATCACATAGACGCGATACAATACCTCAAATGAGAGAGATCAAGTTGTTCTAATGAAAAATGATTGCCTAAAGATGACCAACCTTGATTGAAATATATCTAAAAACTAAAGGGTTGTTTGAAGTGGCATTTTGTAGATACTTGTTGGGGATCCTGGTTGAAGAATAGAAATGGCATTTGTAGATACTTGCAGGGGATCCAGGTTGAAGAATAGAGCAAATTTTTGTGTTGGTTAAATGTGTAATCAAGTAAGAGTAGAATAAAAATGAAACGGGATAATGTTAATTTTGTATTCAATTAAACTCTTAAAACTAACAATTTTTTTTTTTTAAATAAAATACTTTTGAAATAATCAGTTTATAGACTCAAGATTTTACTTAGAACGACTTCTAGGATTTTCTTATTATATTACGATATCATATATTGCCTTGTGTATTGGTCGCTTATCACATTCAATTGGTTAGGTGTTTTGTACTTGATTCTTTAGTTTTTTTTTTTTTTTTATAGTTTAAAATTTGTTTCGATACGATGTTGAATCTACGTTATAAAATCAAGAATAACAAATGGAAATTATTCTAAATCCTTAAACAACTTCATATTAAATCCTTTTTTTTAATTATTATTCTTTATTTTGTTATGTACTTTTATAAAATATGAAATATGTTAAATTAGCTGTCTTAAATAATATTTATATTAAAAAAATTTTAAATTATTTATAACCTGTTTAAACTTTTCTATTTTATGCTTATTTAACGAGAGGGTTTTATTTGACAAAACGATAAAACTGTCTTCGAGACTGAAAAATAAGTAGTTCAATACTTCTGAAAATAATCCTTCTTTCTTAACGAAATCCAAAGCTCTCCTAAGACTTGCGTAAAGTTGACTCTGAAAATTTGACCGAATGGATAAGTCATTTTCAGTAGTAAGGGTATGTTTGTTTGGAGAGATTGGATGATGGGTATAAATAATACCATGGATAATATATGGGATTGGATAAAATATGAAATTAGTTTTTGATGTGGGATTATAAATGTAGTGTTTGATTGGCGGGATATAATGTGGGATAAAAGATGTGATTTGACATAAAATATGATAGAAAACAATTATGAACCTTTGGATTTTGGAGGGAAACAAATCCAGAGATGGGAGACGAGTAATACCACATCCCCCATGGTATTACTCATCCCCCGTTTTGGGGGATATGATGTCCAGTCCGGAGTTCTAATACTGCAAACCAAACACGGGACTAAAGTCAACTTGATCAAAAATAGTTGGCTGTTAATCTAATCCCCCGTTTTATCCTGCAAACAAACATGGCCTAAGATCAGAAGCTTTCCTAGGACCTGTTGAAAGTTAATTGTGAAATTTTTACTCAGTGGGTAACTCATTCCAAACTATTTATTCAAATTAGAGTTTTTTGAGCACAAAAAGACGTCAGAAAATTTTTTAAAATTTTTATAATTTTGTACAAAATTTTTTCTATTTCAAACTATATGAATCTTTACAAAATTTATATATTTTTACAAAATCAACAAACCTCTATGAATCTCAATAAAAATTTTTACAAATTTCAATAATATTTCTATAAATATTAACAAGTTCTAACAGAAGTATCAAAAAGTGTCCCTCCAAATTCGTTCCAACGAATCCAATTTTGTTCAAATAGAACTATTCATCTCTATTTTTCGTATTTTATAATTTACACTTCAAACGTAAAAAAAAAAAGAAAAACGCAAAATACATACAATTTTAGAAGTGATCATGGGTTAGTCACATGGTAGGCCTGGTCCAGTAAAAAACCGACTTAGAAAAATAATTTTTTATTCATAGTGTGGGCGTTGGTTGAATTCTAGGCTCAACTTAAAATTTGGGCCGAGCTTAGGAATTCAACATTTTGCTTTGGCACGACTGAAAATATTATATAATATTTTAGTTACATATTTTATATAATATTTTAATTTTAATTTATATATATATATATTTCGACTCGGTAGTGTTTTACAACTACAGTACAAGGTTAAATTTTTATTTTTTATAAGCGGTGACTTAAAACCTTAATCCACTTCACTATTAAGAAAGTGAGGAATCTAGCTAGAATCTAGAGCTTTATATTGGTAAGGTGTTTGGAACAAAAAAAATTAATATAAATTAGTAAAGATTATAGTTTCATATTTCATCCAACAAATTGAAAATTTAAAATTGACGGAGATTTATTGGGTTTTATATAGCTCCAAAATGGCAATGAAAAATTAGAAACCTCATATTACATTACCTTGTGATATCTAGGGTTAGAAACTTAAAAGCTTCATTATTGCACTCAAAATTTTGATCTTGTAATTGTTACATGGTTGGCTTATTTGTATAAGCTTTTCTATGGTGATTTTGCTTCAATTAAAAGTGAAATAACTTTTTACAACATTCATTTACCAATAATGGATATGTCAGTATAATTTTTTTGATTTTACATATTTTTTACGTTTTTTTTACGTTTAGATAGAATCATGAACACCTTTTGAACCATCTTAGATTTTTGACTTTGTGATTCCCTTATGTTAAATTACTTTGTCTTTACATTTTATGTTGGATCTTTCCTAAAATGGGATAATTGATTTTTTATTCCCTATACTTAAGGTGAAAATCAATTATACCTCCTGATCCCTTTTGAACTTTGAAAACCTAACTTTACATCCTTTAATTTTGAATTAAAGTGAAAACCTTAAAAAATTCTTTAAATATAATGGTTTTGATTCTAAATAAGTTTAAAAATTACATTCATAACTCCTGTGCTTTATATTATCTACATGTACATCCCTTGATCTATTTAGTTTTTAGTATTTTTGTTTTTTCATTTAAAAATTTAACCCCATTGACAATTTCATTTTAGCCCAAGATAAGAGGGATACAAATTTATGTTTTTAAAATTCACGAGTAATAAGTAATTTTCACTTTAAGTAAAGAGAGTAAAAAGTCAACTATCTTTCGTAAAAATAGACCCATTTCACATAGTATATTGCACACAAGAATATTTTTGAAATTGATCATCAACTAGTATGACTATTGATTTACTCCCCCAATAATCACTAGTTTGAGTTTACTTAGGATCACTGATACTCCGTCTGGAAACATTTCACTATTAAAATTGATTTCATTTTAAAATATGGATTTGATTTCATTTCATTTCATTTGATGAATGGAATTTTGTGTTTAGAACACAATTTAAATTTAATAATTGAATTAAATTGATGTATAAAAAATATCAAGTTTAACCATATTAATAGAAATAGAAAGTAGGATATAAAAAGATAAATTTGTCTACTTACTTAGACTGCTTAAAAAAATAATGAATTCTTATCAAATCCTATTGTTTTGGATTGTATTTCAAATGATTTAAAAATTCTAAAATTTAAGTTATGAAATGAAATCAAATCTAATTCATAAAATTGTATTTTAATTCCAAACATAAGAATTGGTAAGAATTCTCACAAAATGAAAGCAAATCCTATTAAATCCATAACTTCAAACAGATAGTAAGAGTTTATTCGATCGTTAACTTCAAACCGCTGACCGCAAAACTTTGTGGAAGAAGAGAAGTTGAGAAAGGCTAAGGCATAGAATAATCGTTCATTGTCTAAAACTTCCCACGTCTGACAAAGACATTGAAAGGTAATATAGCGCAATTACCATAAGGTGATACTCTCGGTTCAGTCTGTTGTATCAAAAAATGGTACATCTTTAAAGAAACGTGACAAAAAGTTTATATTACAAACTTCATAAAGCTATATGCGTGTTTACCATTTGATAGTAACGCGGATTCAAGTGTATGGTGTCACTTGTGTCCACAATACAAAACTACGAGTACACACGCCTTTAGAAGAGGAATGCATTGAAATCGTGCAGAAAAAAAAATAAAAAAATAAAAAAATAACCTACCCTGCAAGCCCACAAGCAGGAACGTTGGGCTGAGGTAGACTATAACTCGGATAAAATTTTGATTCAAAATATTTGTGTAGTAATAATTTATAATATTCTAATACATTATACATAGCTCAATGTAATACGTAGCTTATAACCCAATTATATCTTAAAAATTAAAAACAAAAAATAGTAACCTTGAAAGTCTCCCAAAAAAAAAAAATCAAAGTAAATAATAAGATTACATATATGTTTAAGTAAAACTTCATAATTTTTTACTTTTTCAATTATGTATTATTGCATTCTTTCTGGGAGAAATATATCGGCAGTTGGTAGATCCCAACGCATGGACCCAATTTGTGTAACAAGATATTTGCAAGCAGATAAAACAATTAAGAATGAGATCAGGAAGAATTTTTGGGAAGGGCTCTGACGATCTAGTTAGTTGAGTGTTTGAAAGTAATTGTAGACAGGCAATATAGTTGAGTGCTTGAAAGTAATTACATAGTGATAACTTCAAACTATGATGCTCTATATATAAGAAAGGAAAATTAAAAGTTAGTACGACACGAATTTCACTATAATGCTCTATGTTGTTGCGGAAACCCTGGATCACCTTTGGCAACACCCTGATGAATAATGGTAAGTGCAAACACAAGAAAACACACAATAGAAGAACACACGAATTTACGTGGTTCGGCAATTTGCCTACGTCCACGGGCACTCAG
>QLOD02000016.1:17475263-17486734 GCA_003260245.2 Sideroxylon spinosum | reverse complement strand
GAGTTTCCTGTGTAGATTTCCTCGCCACATATATTGCCTTCTGCTTTCAATTATTTATGTGATTGATTGTTTGGGATATCTAGTACAGTACACGTACGTATTTTCAATAATAATAATAATAATAATTTATTTTGCACTTAACTCTTGGTTGTCTATTATGACTTCACCTAAATTTTATGAATATCATATTTATTAGAGCCATCTGTCCTATATTACTCACACCCTGAGTTCTATAGAATTTGGGACGTGACGTGACAAAACACCAATAATCTCTCAGTTTTTTTAATGCAAAAATAATATTTAATGTTCAAAAACTAAACTAAACCAAATTAAAACAAACCAAGCTTTTTCCCGTTAAGTGGGGTCAGTTATATGAATTTGATGATGCCAATCAAATCTATTTAGGGTCATGTCCTCTGTTAGATCCATGTAGGCAAGATCATGTTTAATAATTTCTTTCCAACTTCTCTTAGGTCCCCTTCTCTCTTTCATACTCCTGACAATCTCCATGCTTTTCATACTTTTTAACTAATGCCTCCATTAGACGACTTCTAACATGGCCAAATCATCTTAAACGATTTTCTCTCATTTTATCTTCAGTCAGTGCTATTCTTACTTTGCCCATAACCTTCTCGTTCCTAATTCTATCTCTCGTTGTGATCCCACACATCCATCTTAGCATTCTAATTTCCGCAGCTGCCATTTTCTGAACATGGTTATACTTTATTATTCAACACTCTGATTCATATAACAACGCTGGTCTTACCACCACCTTATAATACCTTCATTTCACCTTAATAGAGACTTTCCGATCACACAAGACCCCCAAAGTACTTTTCTATTTGGCCTACCTAATCTGAATCCTATAACTGATATTAGTATTAACCTCTCCATCTTATGTACCATAGATCCAATGTACCTAAAGTTTTCATTCTCTACAATTTTTTGTGTACCCAAACTTACTTCTTTGTCGCTGGTTGTCCTATTTTGACTAAACTTACATTCTATATATTCTGTTTGGCATCAACTTAACATAAACCCTTTTGTCTCTAATGTTTCCCGTCACAATTCTAACTTAGCACTCACTCATTCTCTCATCTCATCTACTAAAACAATGTCATCTACAAATAACATACACCTCGTACCTTGTACTGATTATGTCTTACAATTTCATTCATAATTAGGGCAAACAAGTATAGGTTTAACACTGGGCCTTCGTGTAAACCAATCGTGGTAGGAAATTCCTTAGTCTCTCATTCAGTCGTCCATATAAATTTCACGGCTCTATCATATATGTCTTTTATCGCCTCAATATATGCGACACAAACTCTTTTCTTTTCCAATACTCTCCATAGAATCTCCCTAGGAACCTAGTCATAGGTCTTCTCCAAATCAATGAACAGCATATGTAAATCTTTTTGACCTTCTCTATACTGTTTCATTAACCTCCTCAAAAGAAAGATAGCCTCCATAGTTGATCTCCCTGGCATGAAATCAAATTGATTCTCTGAAACATTTGTTATCCTTCTTAGTGTTCTTTCAATAATTCTCTCCCACAATTTCATCTTATGGCTCATTAATTTAATCCCACGATAGTTCGCACAATTCTGAATATCTCATTTGTTCTTATATATGGGTATAAGGATACTTTTCTACTATACATTAAGTATCTTCTTGCTCTTTAGCAGTACATTAAAATGATTGTTGGCCAACTTATGCCGTCCTCCCTCAATCACCTCTAAACCTCAATAGAGATATCATCTGGCCTAACCGCTTTCTTATTCTTCATCATTTTCAGTACTTCATTACTTTCTCCCTACTGATTCTCTTATAGAACGTATGATTCAATTCTTCCCTAAAAGTGGTAAGCTGTCCCAATTATATGTCACTACAACTACTGTCATTAAATAGCTTGTAGAAGTAGCTCTTCCAACGCTTCTTTATCTCTTCTTCATTTACTAATACCTTTACATCCTTATCCTTAATGCATTTAACTTGATTTAAGTTTTTGGCCCGCCTATCTCTGACTTTAGCAAGCTTGAATATCTCATCTTTCGCGTTCCTTAGTATCGAGTCGCCTATATACCTCCTCAAATGCTTTTGCCTTGGCCTTATTAACTACCTTTTTGGTTTCTCCTTTTACTTCTTTATACCTCTCCAAGTTCGTTTTATTTCGATCTTTTTTGCCAAAATTTAAAATGTTTTCTTTTTAACACTTATCTTATTTTGAATAGCCTCACTTTACCACCATGTCTTTTTCTGTGCTAGAGCATCATCTTTGGATTCTCTTAAGACTTATTTCTCTACCTTTTTAATACGCTCTACTATCTTATCCCACATATTATTTGCATACTCATTTATCTCCCTAACGTCTTCTTCCTTTAGTACTCTTTCCTTTAAAACTAATTGCTTATCACCTTTCAAGTTCTACCATATACTTATGAAGCATCTATACAACTTCTTTTTTTCTAGTCCACAATGTTCAAAAACTAAATAAGAAAATAATTTTAAATATACCTAATAACAATAAAATGATCCACGATAGACTTAACAAAATAATAATAATAAAATGTTAAATAAAATTAAGACACATATTCCTTCCCATTAAAGAATTGGGTAAGTCTCCTATAACTCTAAAAGGATTCGAACTAGTAATTAGTTGGGAGTAAACCTAAGATTCTACTAGTTGAACCACTTTTCAAAATTAATTGATTGTATTTTATTTTTTAAGTATTTGAAGCAATTTGAACATTGTAGATTGGATGTAAAAAAATGTTTTTTATGATCTGAATGGTAGTTTGTCAGGTTTTCAATGGTATTGTATTAGGAAAGTTTTTAGAAGTTAGTTAAAGAAGCTCGAGCTAACTTCATAATAAACACGGGTTCATGTTTTAAGGCTTGTTTGGTGTCAAAAAAAAAAAACACTAAAAAATTCTGAAAATCTTTAAAAATAATTTTCTTTATATCTTAGTGGAAGAATTACGAATCCTACATTTTATCTTATTTTATCTCACTTTTTACCATACCAAACATCCTCTTAATCAGGTGTTTCTTGTGTTTTCAAAATAAGAATAATAATAATAATAATAATAATAATAGTAGTAATAATAATAATAATTAATTTATAAATAAATATAAATAATAATTAATTTATAAACAATTCAAATAAAAACCAAAAACCAAATAGCCCTCGGAATCCAAAACAATAGCCCTTCCACCTATGTTGGCGGACTCGGAGGGCAGCAGTACGCCCAAAACGACGCCGTTTCATTTAAGTGACTGTATTCTTCTTCAAATGAAACAGTGTCTTTTGAAGAAAAAACGTCGAAACGGTATCGTTTTGGACGTACTGCAACAGCAACAGTACACGCTTACTGCCATGTCCCCTCTTCTTATGTTGGCGTTGGGCAAACAATTTAAATTGCTTGAGTGAGCTGTTGACATTCATTGAATTGCATTAGATCCCCCATTGTAGGCAGACAATCCCACATTTCCCCCATTTCAGTTGGTAGCTGTATCAGAAGTTGATTCATTAGATTGGTCCTTTTGGGGGGGCCCGTTGCAGCATTATAATTATTTTCTCAATCATCTTTAATTAGACAAATTGGAGCTCTGCTTCCTTTGCAATTACTACACTAATTTACGTTACCTAGATATATGTTCAATCTTAGAAGGTTACTTATCATTACTTGTGCATGCATATATATATATCTACACACACACATATATATATATATATATATTTATTTATTTATTTAGCAAAAGAATAGAAACTCATGGTCTAAATAAGAACTCCTCCACGATTGGATTAAAATTTTCTCTACCCATTAAGAATCCCCTTCTCTCTTAAAAGAAAAGAAAAAAAAAAATAAGAGTACCTTTTTATAAACTTTAATCACAAGTCTACTATTATTAAATTCTAAAGGGTTATTCTAAAATTAAAAGGCCATCAAGATACACTATATTACAAATTTACTTATTATCATATCATCATAATTATTTCTTGGAACTTTTTGTTTTTTTTTTTTTTTATTGTCATTTTATAAGTAAAATGGTATTTCTTTGTTATATTTTGATTGGTGTTAAGTCCATCGGAGTTGCTTTTCTCACCCTTCTGGTACCCGCACCCCACGCTAGTAAACCAATCATTTCTTAAATTACCATAATATCTCTGTTCCTTTCAGTAAATTACTGTTTTTTATTTAATCATTTTATTTCTTTATTTTACTTTTTAGTTTATTTGTTTTATTCTTTTATTTTCCTTTTTAATTTAATTTTTTATTTTTTATCTCATTTATTTTTCTTTGTATTATATTTTTTTCTATTTTACTTATTTAATAGTCTCTATATATTTATTCTTTTTTATTTGTTTAATAAATCTTATAAATTTTTTATTTGTTATTATTTATTTTGTGTTTCTTTCTTTATTTAATTTTTTTTATTCTTTATTATTTTATTTAACACTACTTATATCTAATAGAAAAAGTTCTCTTTTATGTTAACAATAAATTTTCATTTGTAGCTAAAACGATTATATATATAACTTGCAAACAAACACATTTTTCAAATGAAAAATCTCTTAAACCAATCTTCTTTTAACCAATAGTACATGTGATGCTTACACAACATGAAAAATAAGTTAATTAATTAAAAATAAATAACTGAATGAATGACTAGAATTGAAAATAAGAACAAAATTTGAATCATCCAATATCTTAAAAAAAACCAATGAATATTTGACACATAAACCAATAATCATTAAATATAAAGAATATTAAATTAAATAGAAAAATATATAATAAATAAAAGATATAAATAATATTAAATAAATATAATAAATAAATAAATTAGACACATAAACTAGTGATCATTGAATATAAAAAAAATATTAAATAAAGTAAAAAAAAAGATAAATATAATAAATAAAAGATATAATGAATATTAAATAAATAAAGTAAAAAAGATATTAAAAATAATTAAATAAATGAATTTAATTAATAAGATAAAAATAAGTAAATAAATTAAACAATAATTATATATATATATATGATTTTATAGAAAGAAAGGGATAAGATTGTAATTTTGCAATGAAAAGTTGGGTTGCCGAGGGTGCAGGTGTTAGGGAGGGGGGAAAAGCTACTTTCTAATTCTACCGAAGCATACTTTGTATTCTTATTTTCTGAAGAATGGTAGGCAAATATAAATGGATTAATTTTCATGTTACAAATCTGTTTAGCATAAATTGAAAATTCGAGTTATCAAATTTGACTTGGTCAAAACATCAGGTGACCTTTCAAGCCACACTTCAACACCAACCAAATCCAAAAGTTAGTTGCAAAGGCTTGTTACTAAACAAAAAAACAAAAAGTACAATAAAATTCAGGTCATCCATGTTATTAATACACACACACACACACACACACACACACGAGGTTACTAATTTAAAGGAGGTGAAAAAGAATTCCACTCTATTTTGGCAACATTTTTTGGGTATATTCTCAACACACTAGTTCATTCTTCACTTCAACTTACAGCCAACAAAAGATCTTCCTTCACTTGTTCATTTTACAAACAAAACCATCCCCCCACTCCCCACCCATGCTTGCTGAAGTAATAAACTTTACACACATATACTAAATTACTAACCATCGATATAAAATGACTCACTTGACAAGACAGGTATAACATGACAGAGAGAGAGAGAGGAGGAGGAGAGAAGACTGCCAGAGGGGACACAGAGTAAACCCTAGTACGTACGTACGTACATACATACATTAATTCAACAAAAACCGAAAAGAAAAAGAAAAATTCCGAACCCGAAAGCCAAATATAATTACATAGGTTCTTGCATTGTCACCACTAACGGGCTAGTGACAATGTGCTTCCCATCAGACCACTCAACAGAACCCCTCTGGGTGACTGAGCTTCCTGCTGACAGCTTCACCGCCAAAACTTCCACCCTCACCAAAAAGTTCAGCTTCTGACCCACCCTCCTAAACGCCAGCTTCTCCGGCTCCACCGTCACCACCGCCCCTGCAGGCGGCTTCACCGCCACTCCATAGACAGAATTCGGGTCCCCAACATTGGTCACCCTCCTAATAAAATGGGTGGACATTTTCTCCCTCCCATATTGCTGGAACACAGCAACCAAAGCCGGGTAATTCAAATTCCCGGCATGGCCAGCGCGACGAGCGCCGCCGCAATCCGCCTTCTTTCTCGTGATCACTTGAATGTTCTTGGTGGTGTAATTCGAGTTGCAGAGAAAATCCACGTAATCTGCGGATGTTATATCGTAGATTAGTCCAGGGTCCATGGCTTTCTGCGGATGTACATGCCCGGCTCCGAAATCCATCACCGTCGACGAATTTCCGGTGGACTCGTCCACCATTGTGCCGCCCTGATTATCGACTGTATACGCAGTTGTCATCAGCGCAGATTTAATAGCTGCCGGACTCCAATCTGGATGAGCAACCTTTAACAAAGCCGCGAGGCCGGAAACATGAGGGCAAGCCATCGAAGTGCCAGAGAGTATGTTGAACTCCGTCCTGCGCTTGTCGGAGGGAATGCCAGAGGGGCCAACACCGTCCGGCCAGGCGGCGAGGATGTTCAGTCCAGGGGCGATTATGTCGGGCTTGAGAATTTCTGGCGATTCTGGGTTTGGACCACGCGAGGAAAATGAGGCCACCACGGGAGCTGGCCGGACGTGGAGTCGAGTTCCTTTGAATATGATGGTGGCCGTCGGTGGTGACCGGGACTTTGTAGTCTCTTTGATGTAATTCCTTAACTCCTCGCCGGCTGCTGCGCCGACGGCAGTGGCCGGGAGGACATGGCAGTCGGCGACCAACCCTTCGCCGTCGAATATACCGTTTGCTATTATCATTCCAATGCCGCCGGCCTTCTTAACTACTTCGCCTTTGGCGGCTCTGGAATTGATGCCCCTATCGCACACAACAATCTTGCCTTTGACAGATTTGGGATCCAATGAGCCTTCCAAACAGAGTGACGAAGAGTAACCGTCTCCGGATTCGCCGCCTTCGTTCGCGGCGTATATCACGGGGTGGAGGCGCCCGGGGGTTAAGCCCGGGCCACCGTAGATACTCACGCCGGGGATGGTTTTTCCGTTTCCGAGCCGGACGTGTGCGGGGAAATCCCGGTCGATTGCTCCGGCGCCGACGGTGGTGACCCAGGGCGCGACGTTTGTGACAGTGAGGCCGCCGGGACCGCCGTTTCCGGCGGAGGCGGAGACGAAGACGCCAGCGTCGGAAGCTCCGAACGCGGCGATGGCAATGGCGTCTAGGTAGTAGGGCACGACGACGCCGCCGACGCTGAGCGACACCACGTCGACTCCGTCGGCCACGGCGGCGTCGAAAGCGGCGAGTATGTCGGTGTCGTAGCATCCGGTGTTCCAGCAAACCTTGTAGGCAGCGAGCCGGGCCTTGGGAGCCATACCAGCTGCGACGCCGCGCGCGTACCCGAGCGTCGAGGCCGGGAACACGTACCGCCCGGCGGCGATCGACGCCGTGTGAGTGCCGTGGCCGTCGGAGTCTCTCGGCGACCTGTACTCCGTCGTCTCGTTCATTTTTCCATTGGTGGCCTCGTAACCGTTAAAGAAAAACCTCGCTCCAATCAACTTCCGATTGCACAAGGTCGATGGAAAGTCCTTCCCGGCCACGCACTCCCCCTTCCACTTGGCAGGAACGGGGCCAAGGCCTCGATCGTTGAAACTCTCTCTCTCGGGCCAGATCCCAGTATCGATTACTCCGATAACCAGATCCGACCCGAAATCAGATTCTTTCAGCAGCCCGGCACTGTCGGAGCTCTTTAGCCCCAGGAACTCCGGCGACCTCGTGGTCTGAACTTGCCGGACCTGCTCCGGAATCACAGCTACTATACCGGAAAGAGATTCGAGCTTCTTTGCCTTCGAAGGCGAGAGCTTAGCAGAGAAACCATGGAAAACAGTCTCGTAAGTGTGGATGACACGGGTACTCTCGCCGGAGGAGAGAGATCTGAGAGAGGAGGCGTACCAGTGCTTGTGAGTCGGAAAGATTGAAGGTTTAGCATCGTATTGGACGCGGACAATGAAGGTCTTTTGTTGTTGCCCCGCAAAAGCTGAGTCTAGTAGTAGTAGTAGTAGTAGTATGAGAAGAGAGAGAGTGAAGAATGGAGATGGAGAGATCGCCATTAGAGTGGCAGCTTCGAGCTTGCTCTGCAAGTGATGCCAGCCATGTAATAAGCAATAGAGAGAGAGAGAGAGAGTACAAAAGTTGGGTCCGGTCCAGAGTAGGGGAAAAAGAAAGAGTTTAATTGTTTCGCACTTGAGTTTCAAAAAAAAAAAAAAAAAAATGCTTGGTACTTGAAGGAAGGGAGTTCTGCCGTGTGAAACTGTGCGTTTGTATTCATACAAGAGAAGGGAGATATGTACACGGAGGCCCGGAGGCACAAATATTCATTTCTATTTTATTTTTTTTGGTTTATTTTGGTAGAGTTTTGAGAGCAAAAATTGACGGTGAAAAAGTCTAAAAATATTTAAAAAATTTTGAAATTTTTTTATTATATTTTTATATTTTATTTCCATTCGATTTTAAAAAAAATGATATATCTTTAAAAAAAATAACATAATTATAATTCCGTTAATCGAATGAGAAAATTTTTTTTGGGGATGTCAATACGAAATCGTACGGTAAAAAAAATACCCACTTTACCTATTTTTGTTTAGTTTCTGCATACCATTTTGACGAATTGGCCACTGCCAAAACCTGTTCCGACGCAATTTGAACTCTGTTCCGACGGTTGGCCATTGGCCTACACCGTCCTGATGGAAATACTAAACCATTCTGACAAAATCTTCAAACTATGTCTTAGCAGAATCTTCATACCAAGTGTCCCGACGGTTACAAAACCATAAGAACGGATTCGGCCCTATTCCTATCCAAAATTTATGGTTTGGATTAGGCACATCAAACGCCAAAAAGTGACTCAAATCACATTTTTGCTATTTTTCGTTGTTTTCTGTTATATCAAACGGACCCTAAATTAACTTAAAAGTGTTTGGTTGACCAAAATGTGGTCAAAAACTATAATGAAAACGTAAAATTTTGATGTAAAAATAATATGTAATAAAATTAATTAGAAAAAAATTCAAAAATTTGATTAATTTTAATTAGGTTTCTATTTTTTAAATTTAACTATTTGGAAAAATAATTTTTTTTTTAAAGTTAAAAAAATTAGCCCTCAACGGAGATATTTGGGATCGTTTGGAATCGAACAAAATATTACAAAACTCTACAAATCCTTAAAAATAAAAATCACGAGACTGTAAAATTTAAATTTACCACTCACTGCACAAAGTATTAGATATTAATTTTTATAAATTTATATAATTTTATACAACTCTAAACACATTCAATAACAATTTTATAATTCATGTAATTATTAAAATGTTTTAAATTTCATAAAAATGTATTATTATTTATTTATTTTTAATAGAGCTCTCTAACCACACTCATAAAATGCAATAAGAGAAACAACTGTCATTACGTACATTTTCAGAGGGGTGGGCCGCAAAAAGAATCCCAAAGAAAATTGGAGTTTGATGTGATGGGGTCTTCGACACAACCATCAGCTACGAGCTGAATCTGTCGCACGTGCCAAATCTTTTACCGGCTTTGTTAATCAAGCTTACTTGATGATTATTTAATATTTATATTCTGGCATCGCTTGAAATACTGAATAAATTTTAGAAATTCTAAAAAATTCAAAAATTTTTATTTTTTTAAATTTTTAAAAATTTCAACTTCTTTTAAAAATTTTTAAAATCCATTAGGACGAGTCAAAATAACGCGTTTCAACGATTTTATCAGATTTTTTTAAAAGTTATACTGATATTTGTATTAAAAAATTTTATAAAAAAATTCAAAAATTTTTAAGATTTTTTATTAAAATTTTATTACACATCACTTTATATAATTTTTAACAATTTTATATCAAATCAATTATAGATATCTAACCATTATTTTAAAACAATACTTTACATTTTAAACTTTAAAATATTATTTTTTTTTTTGACACACCAAACGACCGATTTGACTAAACGGGAGGATGGAGGTGGAATCAGCTTTCTTGAATCTTGATCATTGGAAGCCAAAATTATCCGAAAGAAAATAAGGTTGGTTTAGAATTTTACAAAATTTTAAAATATTTTATAAAATCTTAATAAAAGTTAAATTTTTTATACAATGCATAAATTACAAAACTATAATTTTTATAAATTTATATTATTTTTACAAATTCAAGCACTCCCTTAGAATCTCAAGGAAAAATAAAAATATTTTTACATTAAAAAGTTATTAAGAATAATTATTGTAATACAATAAAATTTATAAAAATAACTTTTTAAAAAAGTTAAATTTATTATAATAAAATTAATTATTTTTTGTAATTTTGATGTGAATTAGTCTTATACACCTGCACTTTAGTAGAGAAATGAAAATGACAATGGACCATGGATGAGAAATTAAAAAAAATATATGTATATAGAGACAAGTTAATATAATTATGTAAGACAATACAAAAATAATTACACATAATAAACTAAAAGAAATTTTTCAATGGAATTGGATTACCCTCACACAACAAGGTATAGTTCCGGGCTATGCACAGAGACACGGACGAACGGGTTAAAAGTTGCGTGGGGAGAATTACTCCACCTGAGTTAAAAAATTACATTAAAGTTTTATTAAATTTATTTTTTATAAATTATTTTTTTTATTGTTATTATTCTTTTACTCTTGCTTACTTTACAAATATAACTTTACCTCTGCTAATTATAAATGTCGGATCCGTCCACGTGCAGGAAGATATATATATTTACTTCTACTTATCTACGTTACACCTGAACATACGTGTGGGACTTGGTCTTTGATCAAACATAATAATTTTTGTCATGGGATTGGGCCGTAGTACGCCTGAGACAGCAAAATAATTATACAGTAACTAAAGTTTAGATGAAAAACTGGTTTTATTTGGTTTGTTTTTCTATTTTTTGTTTTTTATTTTTGTTTTTTATATTTTGTTTTTAGTTTATTTTTTATTTTACACTTTTGAAAATAAGAAAAATAGTTTAAATGCATTTGATCACTTGTATTTTCAAAATTTGTTTTAGAAAATGAGTTTACACATAAAATGAAAAATAACGAAAAGTCATTTTGAGCGTTTTCAATCTAAAACAAGTAAAATCTCAAAATAAGGAAAATAGAGTATTTTCTATTTCCTTATTTTGAGACTTTTAACACATAAAACAAAAATAGAAAATAGAAAATAAGAAAACAAGTCAAATGCCACCTTAATTATTCTACTACGTTAGGAAAACGTAATATATATATATATATGTGTGTGTGTTGACCCAAGGTTCATAAACTTAGTTTTATAATTGATTTTGATGATAACAAATATTGAATTAAATTTTCACAATT